>JAUMHR010000076.1:14701179-14713682 GCA_032361145.1 Enteromius fasciolatus
GTCAAACACTATGATGCAACTTCCGACACTGGACAAGAATAGAAGAATGGTTGGCCCCAGACAAAGCATGTGCTTCAAAACGTTCGGCGAGGGGCATGACTACAGCAAAACATTAGAATATCCTGTGGTGAGTAACAAATTATCCCCACTCTTTGGGAAGGGCATTTTCCATCCACTGATTTTTCACCTGTTGCATCGGATAAAGATGAGATCATCATCATGAGATCAACCAGGTCCATTACGAATCACTTAATCACAATTACCCATTACTGGATATTTTCCCATGTGCTCTAAAGGCTGATTAGCTCTTCTACATTAACCGCAGGTAGAAGAGCGTTTTACATTCATTAGTATTTCCACTGCCCTCTTTTTCACGCTGTGTGACGTTTACGGTACGTATGCATCATTGTGATTGTTTTTTAGCTGCCTGCATCGTAAAACAGATCTAGACTCACCATGATTCACTTATAATGCATGAGTAAAATTGTTACTCGTACGAGTCGTACTGCGCTCGAGTAACTGTTGCTATAGCATCTAGTCATAACGCTGATCCTGACACGCTGAGCAATGCTGTTACAGCACATTTCAGTTGAGAATTGGTAACAGATTTTTACCTGGATCGTTTAGATCGGTGTCCCAGTGGTCCTGTGACTCACCTGGTTGACCGTTTACAGCAACATTTCCTAAAGTCGCCCGGCAACATTGCTCAAAAAGTGTATCATCAGCCGTTAGACGCTACAGCAACAGTTACTCGCGCGCACGTGGAAACGACTGTGTCGCCAATTAAGACACTTTGTAGCTAGATTAGCAACTCCCCGCCCCCTTTGACACTTTTTTTTTTTAAAGTTTAGGGACAAATATAGCAAATTCTTGGACAAACCTTATCTAGGTTCTCACAAAATTATATTCATCTTTATATAGATCGGTGAATTTGCCATTATGATGTCATCTTGTGACATTTAGCGACCGGTTTGAGCTTCCTTCAGTTGAAAGCAGTTGGCAACACTGATAAACTGTTGTCCATTGGAGCTAAGATACCACTGAACTCTTACCTTTGTAATCTGAAAATCTTAAATGAACGACGCCAGAGCCTTTATGTAAACAAGGCGTGCTGTGTTCATCTGATCAGTGACATACTGACTGTGTTGACTAGCTAGATTTCCGTCCACCTATTTTTGTGCACTTTTTGAAATATCCCATAAAAAAAGCTGGAGGGAAATGCTATGATGGAAACACATTACAGAATAAATTCCTCCATGCACACTGAAAAGTCATATACAGCAACTATATATTGTTATGGTCATTCAGAACTGGATGAGCAATGTCTGTCATTGTCTCTTACACAACTGCGTTCCCAAACATCGCCTTTAAAAGTGTTGACCACATTTGTTTCGTAGCTCGCTCTGAGACACAAGTAGACTAATTTGCGTAAATTCGTACATTCAGTGCTTTCTCTTATATCCTTATTACTGCCACAGTTTACCAGGAAGTGGTGTTTTTGTTCTCTTTGATTTATTGCATATGTTTTGAGCAATCTTCCATTATTGCACATAAGTATAATTCAAAATCTTAGGATGGAAACACAAGCTGTATCCCTGCATCAAACTCTATATTCATCTGAGGTTTAGTCTGACCCTGGGACAACTATTTCAAGTGTGACATGCCCTGGTGTACGTATACTACACCACAAGATTCTAGGCTACTCTCACCACTTCCTGAAGAAGACAGGATATGACCCCACGCAGTGTTAACAGTAACTTCTCTTATCAAACATGTCCCTCTTTGCCTTGTAGTCATGGGCCCAACACAAAAGGAAGACATAAAATGAGTGGGTGATGGAGAGGATCGAATAGGAACGCGGAAGGAATGCATGTGTGTGCATCCAGGCATGAGGACACTTGTGCACGCTGGATGTCTGACAGAAAATAACAGTGTGATGTGTCAGAGGAGGCCAAGCGGACAAATGTGAGGAAAATGTAGACATGGATTGGGGGGCTTCAGATCTTCTAGATTAGTGTGTGAGTGTATTATGACTATGCTCAACTAATGTGTAAAAACATCTCAGTCTATCATCTCTTCGGCATTTGCCTACGCTAAACTGTAATCTGATACGATTGTAGTCACTTATTGTTTATACATATATATATATATATATATATAAAGATAACCAGCCTAATCTTGCTAAAAGCTGTAAGTATCAGATTTGGAGATGAAGAAAAACATCATCTCTTGTATGTACAGTAGAGTCCTCTACACACATCACAGGAGATCCTTAACATAAGGTTGTTTATGAGGCACAAAGACCACCCATAATAGATACCCCAAATTAGCATAAATTAACATTTGAGGCACTAAGTTGGTGGAAAAAGCAAAAACTGGTGAATTCTTCAGAAGAAAGATATGTTTAGTGAGAGGGGGTGTGTAGGTCTAGGTTTTTTTCCTGAATATGAATGAGTCATGTTGTGTGTCATGGCCCATAGTATAAAGGAGAACCCTTTCACTAGTCCAAATGTTAGTAGAGCGATAACACAAGTTTGTACACTGTGTTTACCACTTTGGTTTGTGGGATTACCATGAAATGTAAGTACTTTTATCCTTATTTCGTTCATCAGGGCAGGCATGGGAATGTGTTTTAGTGAGGGCAGATGTGGAGGGATGAGGTGTTTTTGCTGTCTATGAATTTAGTTTGAAATGTCTTTTCAGAATAGAAACCAAAATAACCACTAAATCCATTAAAGCAGCCTAGCTAGTTAACCTCAAGTTAATTCAACTGATGTTAGCGTACGCATTATGATGACAAAAATATGTAAAGCATACTTTAAGGAAATGATTTAAGTCATATTTGTTTATTATTATTATAAAAAAGTCAGGGTTGTGTAAAAACCACCATGACACTTAACATCCAGATTAGTTTTTAGAATACATTAGTTTTGGTTCTTCAAATTGGGATTATGTGGTAACGATAAGGTCAGGGGTCAAAAAAACTCAAAATGTAACTTTAAATTACTAAAATATAAATTTAACTTCAATTTGTTCGAAAGTGAAAGTGTAAAACTGAAGTAAAAGCTAAATTCAGTTGTACTCTGTAATATTATAGAGATGATAGTAATTCGAGGTTATATAAAGCTGCTTCAGGAACCTCAGTCTTGCATTGCGCTTGCATGATAATTCAACAATTATTAAAGCAGTGCTTTTTCCAAATCGTGTTGACAGAAGTAAAAAGATGCTGTCGCTGTAAAAAATCATTTTCCACAAGTGCAAACAGGGGATGTCTGCGAGTGAGTCAACAGCTGATCGCGAGTCTGAGTCGCTGTGATCTCTGCATGTCTAGAGCGCTTTTGATGGGGATCGCGGGGTGGCACGCAACGGTTATCAGTGACCTGAACAATTTCTCCATTTAGATAGCTTTCAAAGGATGCTAATTGCATAAATAGCCATTCATTTCCTTTTAATGCTTATCATAAGGTTAAATCGCAGCATTATCACATACAGTATCTGCTGCATGTATCTGAAGGCCTGCGACCTTCACACAGACTGTGGTCGTGGCTCATTTGAGTTTGCTGTGGTTAAAGACTGGCGCAAAACATCAAACGGGCCAGTTATTAGTGAGAAAAGGAGAGAACTGCATTAGGCCTAATATATTCATTTCCACCCTAATGGTCATTAAATGATCCTTAGAAAGATATATCCTTACTATGCGTCTTAAAGGAATAGTTCACCCAAAACTGAGAATTCTGTCATCTTTTATGGTGTTGTCACCATCGATTTCCATATTAGGAAAAAAAATACTATGGGGGTCAATGGTGAGACACTTCCTTCAAATTATCTTCTTTTTTATTCAGCAGAACAAAGACATTGCTACTCGAGGGTGAGTAAGTGATGACTGATATTGATGATTTTAATATTTGGGTGAACTATGTCTTTAATCAGATAGAAAAAACAGGTTAACAATAAAGATATGAGGATATTTAAACAGACGAGTAGAAGATTCAGTAATATGTGAAATCAGAATACAGATTTCCCGAGAGACTCTAAACTGGCAATTCCTGGATTTTGCAATCCTTTGCTTTCATTTCCAGCAGTTTTGTCTCTTGATCTTGTCTCTTGAGCTCAAGTGTGCATCAAGACTTCGGCATGCCAGCAAACTCCACAAACAACACTACGTCTGCAAAATTGCTGACTCACATCCGTTTAATCAAATTCTGCAAATTCAGTGTTTAACTGATCACAACAAACCCAGCCACTTTTACAAATGCATGCCTCTGGGACGAAATTCTTCTCTAAATCAATCCTATCTGCTCTAACTATTACAAACACAGAGGACGAGCTCCGTTTGCAAACCCCTCTGCTCAGATACAGGAGTAAAACAGCTGTTTGTCACACACCGAAACACTTGTGCTTCAGAGCAGCTGCTGCAATGACTTTAATAAGAAACCCTGCTTGTTTTTCTGCTGACAGTGTCATCTGACTCCACCTTTCCCCTCATCGCCCTGATGACTTGCGCTGAGCTCTTCACATTCGTCACAGCCCGTCCTACTAATACACCGCAAGGAAAAAGAGGTCTGCAGGCGCTGCATCAAGATATGCGGATGCTGCTGAAAACAGTATATCAAGAAAGGCCAAGGGTAAGTGCCAGAAAATGGGTTTCTCAGTGCTTTCAGGAGTAAATGTCCCACGCAGAATAACACATATTCACATTCATGTCTAATAAAAGCAACCTTGGCATTTTTCAGAATAAGAAGCTAGACTTTGATCAATCCCTCACATCCCTGCCATCGCTGGAATACAAAATATCAGACCTGAAAACACTGGAGGTAGCACATCCACATCTCTGCCTGTGTTTCTTTTCCATGTGTGTGTTTCAAGCACTCAGACTTGTTTTTCATGACTAAGATCCAAAACTGTTCACTGATAACCCCAAAATAAAGTTAAAGGTGTTTGTATGTAGGATTTTGACTCTACCAAAGCATGAAAATATCATATTATGTTTGCATTGAGAAACATTCTAAGTTAACGTACTTGTTTATCTGAAAAACAATGCTACAGTCAATTATTCTGCTTTGAGAATGTGAGGATGTTGTTTTGGTTTGTAAAACCCGTCCACCGTCAGTTCACCCAATCGTGAGTCAGAACTCTGGGTTGCCAGTTGGTGGAAAACACTATTCCATCATCATTGCTCTCATTCTAGTTGTTGTCATCAAATTAGCAACCCGTGTGTGTGTCAAGTCAAACGTCTCCAATATTTTGAATTGGAACTGCAATACCTAGTTCAACCACTCGGTGTCAATCCGACATACAGCACCTTTAAAGGGATAGTATACCCAAAAATGTAAATGTGACATCACATTTACATTTTCAGGTAAACTATCCCTTTAACCTTCTACAAACCAAAACGTCAGACTGCAACAAAATTGCAAAGGCATTTCTACAAGTGTCACAACTTTGCTAAGAATGATAGAACAATGAGACGACAGACAGATATTAAGAGAGTGTGATAGTGTGTAACCTCCGGCTCTTTCTGACCCACAGGTGAGCAGCACATTAGCACAGCTGTACTCTGGTCTTAAATCCTTCCAGTTCCATCTTGACTGGCTCAAGCCAAAACAAGAAGAAATGGGCACTGGTTATAATAGAACAAAGAAACTCGCTCATCGTATCCAAGCCATCAGCCGAACGGTGCTCGCAGAGGTAAGAACCATCAACTGCTGGAGGAAATCAAACAATATTTACCTTAAAAGCTGTTGAGATAGATGTGATAGATCTGTCAAGGTGCTTTATAAAATAAAACAGACCTAAAGTAAGACACTTGCTAAATTAAGAAAGAGAAAGACTTTTATTTTGCTGTAAATAATTGCTGTTCTTCTGAATTTTCTATTTATCATCTATTTATTTCTATTTATATATATTTAACATTCAAATGCAAACACTTATTACAAAATGTACTTCAAATACATAATATTTAAAATATGAAACAATTATATATTTATATATAGATGACTAGATTAGCAATATTTTGACATTTTTAAATGTTTATGAAATATTTTTTTCCTAATGGCTTAGAATGGTGAGGGTGACCATAAACGGGAATGCATGGATAGATTATGTTTAATACGCTGACTGAGAGACAACAAAAATAAAATAAAATAGGTATGAATTTATTTAAGAGAAATCTTCTAAACCTTCTTCCAGATGGAGGAGACACCTTCTGAGCTGGTCTACCCTTCCCTGAAGCCTTTGGACACAGCTTGGAGCGTGTACCAGGCTGATGTGGAGATCCTGGACAAACTATACTTCTTCTGCCTCTGGTACACTAGAGCACTGGGAGAACTGGCACACAGACAGCAGTGATCAGCACCATCATAAGATACCAGTAGCCCCCAGCTGATCTCCACGATGCCTCCACTTGCCTTAATGTTTGATAGGATAGAATGAACATTCCAGCCCGTTCTAAGTCATCCTCCACTTCGACAGTGTTCTCCAGTTAACATTTCCTATGTGTGATGTTTTTATTTAATTAATTAATTAATTATGAAGTTATGTATTTAATATTTATTGAACCGTTTTCTTTTTGTTTACAATGAAGGATTTTTATATAGAGAGTGAATGAGAATACAGCACTTTATAAATATGTGTATTATTTTGATATACACATATATTAGAGTTTGTATGCAAAAATCAGCTGCAGGCAGTTGCTAATAATAACCAGTAGGTGTCACTTACAAACCTTACTGTGCTTATAATGTGATATATATAGATATAAAGTCGCAATCAGAATTGCAAGATATAAAGTCAGAATTGCGAGAAGATTGCAAAAATAACTGCATACATTTGTTTTAATGGTTAGTGTGAAGCTTACTATGTTTGCTTAACACGTATTTTAAACGGTGAAAAATGTTTATCCATGCCCTATTCAAAAAAAGTAATACGATAAAAGCAGGCATTCCACATTAAAACGGCTTCATCAGGGCTAACGGATGTTATTGCTGCCGGACCATGGTTTTTTAGTGAGCATATTGCGAATACAGTAGCTTGAGATGCACTGACTACCTTCAGATTGTGTTTATTGCCTGTGATTATGTGTTTAGTGTAAATCAGAGGTGCCACCATATTGCACTGAAAACAAGAAAAAGAGGCCTTACAGCTGTTCGTGATGAACTCATTAGAATACGTGTAGACCGCAAAACAGATTTGCAGATATATGCAGCAGCGCATGTTTGAAGACATTGGGTGGAAATGATTAGGTAAAATCATTCAGGTGAAGAATGTCATATTCCAGTCTGTTTTAGTTTCATTTTTGTCTCCACGTGTTTAGCCCTTATTTGGTACTTCCTGTCTTTAGTTCATTATTAGTTCATTGGTTCCCAGCAGTGTCCCACGGGTGTTTTGAGTTCTCTTTGTGTTTGGTTTTGTATTTAATGTCTGTGTTTCCCAGTCTCCAGGGTCAGTCGTTAAATGTTACTCGCATTCTAGATGTTACTTCAGTTTTGTTAATAAAAGATAAGTGTTTGGACACCTTTCCCACGAGCACTATAACAAAAGAACCAAACAACTGATTTACAAGTCCAGTGAGATGGACAGTGTCCTCTATGTTGTGTTCATTTTTCATACTTTTTTTATACATATCTATATATTTATTTGATTATTTATTTGTTTGTAATTTTTGGCTTAATAAAATGATTTTACATCAAGCATTCACAGCTTTCTTGTTTTACTTTGCTAAACTGCGTCAGCAGCAACTGAACCTTTAATAAAACTATCAGCATTTTTGATGTTCTGTATTATATTTGGATTTTAATATTTGTTCCTAAAATAAACTTGTGTGTCTTATTTGCAGGTTTGTTCATCATTTTCCTGCCCCGTCTGACTGAGCATTTTCACAGATAGTTAGAAATCGCCAGTAACAGCGTAATCAGCCATGAATGTCAAATTCTTTGTCATGATGACTAATGCCAAGCGCTCCAGAATAGGGAATAGGATATGGATAAAGCACAAGTCATACGACTGTGTGTGAGAGAGAGTTTAAAAAGCTGAAAAGTCAGGACTTGGCACGTCCTGCAGAAAGAGAGATCTGTGCTATAAGCGTTTTGTGTCCCGCTCTCTCACAGCTGTTGGGTTTGTCAAGCTCGCTCAGAGAAATCGATCACGCTGGCCAGCATCATACATTAATCAGACTATTTCCATGACATGCTGATTGATCAAATCTACTGCAGCTACATCTGATATTCTAATGTTTGTTGTCCGTGAGGGGGTTTTGGTTCATCACACTACATGTATATATCACTTTGACAGCCAAGATACTAAATGTGAGACAGAAGAACCCAGAAAAGGCTGGGGCTATTTTTGTTTCACTATATTACAATTAAATCTTCATGACAAACTGTATATCATTGGAAAGGTCTAAGACTCCTAAATGGATAGTTCACTGTTTGTTGTTAAAAATTATGTAGGAGCAGTAATAGATTAATTTATGACAAACATATACACCATAACAGACACCTGACCTTTGACACAAACATGTTTTGTCATTTCCTTTCTTCCTATCTTATGTTTTAGTAATCATCATTAATTATTTAGCATTTGAGAGCTTAGACCTCAGGATTCATCCGGTGAAAACTGTTTGCTTTTCCATAGAAATGGTACTTATTTGAGTGAAATAAATGTTAAATATTTTAGCAGGCTCCTCCCCCTTTTTGAGGGGGTGTCATATTTCAAACGTATCAAAAATCACACTTTTGGTGATAAAAGTAATAGTGAAAGAGCAATTTGTACATTTGTGTAGAATAATGCATTAACACACGTCAGTAGTTTCAGGAGTCCTGGTGGCTATCTGTGGTGTAGCGCCTGAACATCATTTCATATTTTAAACATCAACTTCAACTTTTGAACTTAACCTATTTAGACGTATGGCTTTATTTGATATAAACTTTGGATTAAAAGCTGTTTTATAATATATTTATTTATTATAAAATACAATAAAAATAGTGCAGTACATTCTTTTTTATACTTACATTTTTTTAAAAGGATTTCCCTTCTGTAATACCCTGCTAAAATTCTAAATCATTCATAAATTATAATAATTAAAGTTTGAATAGAGCACTTTCAGGTCAATGTTCAGGGGGAGTGGCAGTTAAAGGGTTAATATCCAGTAAAATGACAAATTGCCTGTTAAACAAACTCTACAGAACTCTATACCGTCAGCAAACAACACAATAACATTCAAAAGGAGGGGTAGTGGCATCGAGACCATGTGAGCGGGCATACTGGAGAACCTGGATAGAGAGAGAGAGAGAGAGAGTTCTATTGAACTATATAAAGCAGAGGACAGATTCAGTCAGGATGTGTTCTCAGAAGCAAAGGTATCTGTGATCTGTAAGCTGATTAATGTTCAGTGAACAGACTGACCAAATTCACTTTCAGCCTTCACCAACAGCAAGCATGACAGTAAGTCTTTTCATTTCTCTCAAAAGCTCTCTTCCCTGCGATTCTAAAAACAATATTTGATATAGCATACTGTAATTTAAAATAAGACCGTTTTATGCCATAATCCATATTATGTACAGTGCCAAGCAGAGGTTTAGTAAGATTACTCTCAGAAATAAAGGTATAAAGCTGTCTCTGGGGTGGTGTTTGTCCCTAAAGGGTCCATTTCGATACCTTAAAGGTACATATTAGTAAAGTGTGCATATTTGACCCTAGTAGGTACAAAAGTGTACATTTTAAAAAAGGTACCACTCCAGAACAATACAGTAAAACATGTATATGATATTATAATGTTTTGTATATTAATAAATTTTAGAAGGTAATTTTTTGTGATGTTTTACCTTTTTTACATTTTAAAATAAAGAAATAAAGTCATTGTGAAATATCAACTATATGAAAAATGTCTCAGTTAAGAGAAACAGTTGCATTTACAAGGTATAAAACATATTTGGTATATTTAGTTAGAAGAGCTTCAAGGCAACTTTTATGAAGTTGTGCAACCACACGATCAGACTTTCAATTATTTATCACCATTTTCCATATAGCACATGCCTGAAAGGGTTTTTAGGACATGCTATGTAATTCAGCGATTTACAACATTCACAACTAATCCTGAAGAACTTCGATGTGCTGCTCAAAGCCCTGTTCTTGACGAGGGGTTAACCACACACAACTTCTGGTGAGCTGTCTGTCCTCACACAACTGATGCCCAACAGGTGCACCTTCTCCCTCTTATGCAACACTGTCCTCCATCATCCTGAACTGCTGCTTTAATACACAATCTAACCTGTCTGCTTTAGGGACACCAGAGAATACACAGACTACAAAAAACTCTGCACTCAGTTCGAATACAAATTCTGTATGACACTCGATCGTGCCGCATGAATCAATTTTGATCAGTTACCAATACCCCTACTGAACAGAACACTTAATCCCATGAAGCTCAGATGAATAGCACAGCTGTCTGAGGACAGTTAAGAAGTGTTGACAGAATAGCCAACCCGGCCCAAATCACCCTTTTGCTGTAGCAACCTTATAATAGTATGCAGTGACAGATCCCAGCAGTACATCTCTCTGATCCAGCCGGATCCTGTTTACTTTCCACATGGTATTTAACAGCTAGTGAAACCTTGTAGAATGCCTGGGATGCATGCCAAATAAGGCTTTTTACATCTTAGAACCTCTAACTTAGTGTCTGTGATGCATAGAGGAGAACGAGGCATTGAATTGTCCCTTGAATTACATTAGCTGTTGAATGTTTGGTAGGGTAAATCTGAGCAAAGGTAGCTGTGCAGCCCTGACAGCCTAATTTTGCCTCTTACAGACAGCCACAAGACTTCTGGATGAGCTCTGTCACTTAACAGCTCAGTCTCTGGAGCCACTGGAGCCTTTAGAGCACTTCCAGATTATTAAACTTCTTGGAGAGGGCTCATACGGAAACGTCAAACTAGCAGTGCACAAGAAGACTGGTGAGTTATGATGTCTTTTTCTCATCTGATCTTATCCATGCTATAATCACCTTTCTGGGAATTGTGTTAGAGACTGCTTCCTTCTTCCTTTCCCTTTGACAATCTCTCCATTATTCCTCCATATCTGCATGGAATCTAGGAACCCCGATGGCCCTTAAATTCTTTCAGCGAGATGAGACATCTCTACTGTCCTTTCTGAGGGAGTATAACCTGTCTTTGGCCTTCTGCACCCACCCTTCCCTTACCTCAGCTTTAGGCATCACATTCTCCACTCCTACTCACTACGTGTTCGCCCAGCAACCTTGCCTTTATGGTGACCTCTACGATGTCATCGTTCCTGAGGTTGGTAAAAGCTTCATGCCTCTTAACCTCTTAAGACCCTGTATCCCAGTCCGTAGGACATTATATTTTAGTGTATTTCTCTGAGACTCAGTTTTCAGTCTGGACGTCCTGTAAAGAGCACATTCAGGACGTTTCAGAAATACCAAATAATTGGATGTTTCTTCATTAACTCTCCTTTGTCTTCACAAATGTCTGAAATTAATTTAGTGACATTCGTGGAAATATGATAACAATTTGTTTTTACAGTATCATTTAAATCTAAATTGATTTTATTTTGTCATGAATCAGCATCTCAGGAAAATGTAATGGGGTTTCATACATCTCCTCATATGAGGACACCGGGACTAAAAGCAGATTTATCATGCATTTTTGGAGACATAACAAATAAATGGGGGAAGAAATTATATTTCAGTATTCTGTGAAATATTATGTAATATTATAAACATTTTGTTTACACACTTTTGTTAAACACTTCTTTTTTTATAACATGTTGGCCCAAAACGCATTAATATGCAAATTAGATTTAGTTTATAGATACATTTTACATAATGAGAAAACCTGTTTATGACCATTTTACTCACATTTTGCAGAAAGAATGTGGTATGTCAAAGGTATATCAAATAATTATGTTATAACATAGTCGAGAATCATAATCATTTATATAAATTTAGGTCTAAAAAAAGTCATTATTTTAGTTATTATTTATTTATTTATTTATTTTAAGAAAATAATTTACATTATTTTTAATGCTCTAAATATTGTAAAGACATCACACAAAATAAATGTAAAATGTTTTTCTCTGGTCTTAAGAGGTTAATGATAACTGCTCCTGGAGAACCAATGTTCTTGAGAATTTAGCTCCAGTCTGCCCTAATACAGTTCACTAGTACTGAAGACCTTGATTAACTGGATCAGGTGTGTTTAATTTGGATCAAGATGCAAAATAGTGGCCCCCCTAGGTTTGAATTAGCGGTTTTAGTTAGCAAATTTGTGTTAGATCAGGGACCTAAAGACCTGCTGTCCTGCAGAGTTTAGCTACAACCTTGATCAAAGTGATCCTGAAGACCTCGATTAGCTTGTTTACTTGTGTTTGATTAAAGGGGTCATATGATGTAGCTAAAAGAACATTATTTTGTGCATTCGTGATCGGAGAAACACCCCTTCACTGCTCTAAACTCCCGTCTGAATAGTAAGCAGCAGCTTGTTTTAATA
>JAUMHR010000076.1:14720451-14740701 GCA_032361145.1 Enteromius fasciolatus
AAGTTGCTTAAATATCTTAATTTAACTAATGCCTAGTCCTGGTTTAAGCTAAGCCTCGTTTGTGAAACCGGGCCTATGAATTCTATATATTTACACACTACCAGACAAAAGTGTGGAAACGGTAAGATTTGTAATATTTTCTGAAGATGTTTCTTATGTTCGTCGAGGCTGCGTTTGTTTGATCAAAAACACAGGAAAAATGTAATATTGTGAAATATTATTGCGATGTAAAATAACAAATTTCTATTTTAATATTCATTCAAATCTAATGTATTTCTGTGATGTTCAGCATCATTACTCCAGAAATCATAATAATATTCAGATTTATTATCAGTGCTGGAAACTCTTCTGCTGCTTCATATTGTTTTGGAAGCTGTGATATTTTTGGGGGGTTCTTGAATGAATAAACATTAAAAAGATGTATTTATAGATTTATTATTATTCATTTATTTTAAACAGAATCCTTTCTAACTCAGAAGTGTGGGGTCAGTACATTTTTATTCTTTTTTTATTTGAAAGAAATGAAAACGTTGAATCTTTTATGCTCGGGTGTGTTAAATTGATAAGCAGTGATGGCAAATATTTATATTGTTAAAAAAGGCTTATATTAAATAAATGCTGTTCTTCATAACTTTTTACTCATCAAAGAATCCTGAAAAAAGCATTGCAGTTTCCCAACAAATACTTGCATCACATCTTTGCCAACACTGATAACTCTAATAATAAATCAGAATATTAGAATGATTTCTGAAGGACTGGAGCAATGACTGATGGGAATTCAGCTGCACATCACAGAAATAAATAGTATTTTTTAAGTATATCAAAATAGAAACCCATTATTTTAAATAGTAAAAATATTTCACAATATTACATTTTTTTCCTGTATTTTTTGATCAAATAACTTCAGAAATTGAATAGTTCCTTTAGCCTACCTCTACTACATGCTCTAACCCTAAAACCATCAAATATTTACTTGTGCCATATAATGCAGTATTTAATATTGAATAAATGAGATACAAACTCTCGATTGTGGATAGAACAAGGTAACCGTGTCGTCTGCCCGCCATAAAATCAGTATTCTGTTATACTTTCCATTTCAAGAGCTTGATAGAATAAAGAGTAGAATACTGATTTGATGCTGTAGTAAATGTGTTATTGTGACGCATCACTAACGACTTTTATATACAATAAATGTAACAAAGCAGAAAAATGACACATCTCTTCATAGACGCGGCACGGGCAAACGCTAACATTTCTGAGAATCACTCTCTCGTCATTTCAAATAATCCCCTTCGACGCCACGCATGTTGTATATTTTATTTTTGTTTAACACGTAAATGACTCTGTTAGTCAAGTAAATGACAATAATGATATGTAATGACATAATCCCTTGATTTGAGGGACATCATTTTTCTATGTTATGGCCTTCGGTCAGTATTCTTGAATATTTATACTGTACAGGTTTTATATATTCTTATGATATACAAGATGTCAAGCTCTTAACACACCCAGATAAAATCTCTGCCATTTCTTAAGCACTCGACCACATATATTCACATCCTTCGAGACAAACATACACAGGTCATGACAACAAAACAGACACATTCAACACCTGGTGGACAAATGTAAAGATACCCAAACAATCTTCACAAACATTACCATAAAGTTTTACATATAACACCCATGGGATGTTCCTCTGCTTTCTACAATCGTTTGCATCATTTGATTTGGTTGAAGTCCTAAAAGCCTCCGTGCTCGGCTGAGATCATACAGCTTGCCTCTAATTATCCAGAACATTACGCGGTATCTTTTAATTGCAGTAGTTTTGATGGAGGAATGGGAACAATAATGGAACGAAGCAGGATTCGATTTTTTCAGAACTGGACCCAGTTTCCAGAAGAGGGCTCTTGGTGCGGTGCTGGAGGAGCAACAGAGCTGAAGGAAGGAACGGAAGAGAACATTTACACACTTACAGAGGTAGTGCTCCAAGACTAGTTTAATGAAAATATTGAGTGACCAGTGGTAGATTCTGAATCCTGGAAGTTATCGAGTGGTCACTCGTCACGTTACCTTGCAGAGCTAGAGAAGTCGCCCCACAGGTCCGAGCCGGGGCTGGACTGAACCACTGTATTAGAGTTACTGCTGTCCAGTTCTAATAAACATCCTGAGAGTACGAGGAGGAAGTGAGGTCAAGAACAGAATAGAAAGCAGAAGTAGTATGTAATTAATGTTCTTTTGTGTGAACAATATGTAATGTTTAGTTGTGTCTGGGCTGACGTATTAAAGGAATCCTTTCTACGAAGCCTGTATTCATAATACATTATAATGAATGCATCACGCATAAATAAGCTCCTTATTTTACTGGAACAGATTTGGAGAAATTTAGCAATTAAAACAAATTTATTAAGAACTATTTTTCTCTTTTGTGGAAGGATCTGAGCAAATATTTCCAGATTCAAATACAGCTTTATTATTGGAGAAAGCAATATTATAGATAAAGGGGTTATATTGATTCGGGACACTCTTTCTGACGGCACCCATTCACTGCAGATGAACCATCGGTGAGCAAGTAATGCTGAATTTCCCCATATCTGTTTCCATGAAGAAATAAGCTCATCTACAAGTTAAACGGTTCCTTTAATAAAAAACATTGTCAGATTTTACTTTACAGAATTAATATACATATATCTTATTACATACATATATTTAAGCAGTGATGATGTGGAATGATGTACCTGTTTGTGCTCCTCCTCCTGATGGCTGTACTGTGTTGTGATTGGACGAAGGAGGAGGAGCTATCTTTCCTCCTGGAGGAGGGGGGAGGAGCCCCAAGCCTCCTGAGCTCTGAGGGCGGGGCTTGTCCCTCTTTTTCCCTTGCTAGATACAAAGAAACATTTCTTTTCATTTAACACAAACTCATGTTTATTTAGGGCATGAAAAATCACTGTATATTCTTATGGAAATGTAGCAAGACTACGAGATACTAATCGATTTTTTTAAAATCCAATATCAAATGCCATTTTGTGTTACCCCGATATTAAGTGTGATAGTCTGTCCCTCTTTGAAGCCCAGATCCAGTTTGGGTCCTGAGTCTGCAGCCTGAGAACTTTTGATTTCATTCTCTTGTTTCACCCACCTTATAGAAGAAGAGAAGGAGAGATGAAGAAACAAAAAGCAAACTGCACAGTGTACGCAAAACTAAAAGTTCTTTATCGGCTTTGCTTCCTTCTATTCGTTCCAATCATCAAAAGGTTCTTTTTCACTCCATCAGCACCCAAGACGGTCACTACAAACACAGAAGCGTTTTCTACTCATAAACATTCACATGAATTATGACGCGAACTTACTTGAAATGATCCTGCAGCGCAACATTAAAGTCAAAAGCATCCCCTCTGTCCGCGAACCCAACGCCAATGAAAGCGCTCCGACCTACCGTGGAACGCAGAAGTGATTTAAAGACTTATGTCTATTATGGCAGGGTATGTAATACACAGATAATCCACTAACCGTTGTCATCCTGTATCCGGAGAACAAAATAGCGACTGGAATCGCTGACTGTCTCCACGGCGATGCCAGGGTATTCGTTCACTGGTGCTTGAGCAAACAGCTCACCTGAGGACAATCACAGAAAAACCAGCTTCTTTTGCTGCACGGATGCATCTGACGCTCATCCAATCAAACATTCGGGGCTTTGTTTTTTTCTAACCTGAGACTTTGTCCTCCAGCTTGATATAAGCCACCTTCCCTTTCGCTGTAATGCGCATACGGCCCGTCCAGTCAGGAGTGTCCAGCTTCCAGTCAGCCGCCCTGCCATCATCACAGCAGAAACCTCATTACACATCCATCGAATTAAAAGGCGTTTACAACTCTTTACAGTAAGGTTCATTAGTTTTTACAATATGTGATACAAGTCTCTGGCGTCTCCAGAATGTGAAGATTCGGCTCAAAATGCCTCACAGATCATTAATCATGTTAATAATGTGCCTCTTTTGAGCGGAAGCAGAAAGAGGCTGAAGTTCGTGCTGGTCTTTTTAAATGCAAATTAGCTGCTAGTCCCCGCCCCCTTTTCTAGAATAGCTCTGCATCACTACAGCTCATACCTGCTAAAAACATCTGTTTTGATTCTGATTGTCATGTTTAATGACATGAACCAACAATATATCAACTAACGTTAACAAAGATGATAAATACCGTAATAATTGTTTGTTTATGTTAACCAATGTTATTGTGAAGCGTTACTGTTTTTTCGTTTACAGTAATATCTTTCGGACGAGCTTAACAACAAAACTACATTTTAAAAACTGTGCAATGAATACAAGGAGATATAAATATTCATCATCATTCAAATGCATGTTACTGACCTCATTGTAAATGATTCACGCAGGTTTCTTTAACTTATTCTGACCTGGTAGTTTCAATTAAAATGTCATAATAATCAGCAGTATTATTACAATTTTCAGAACTGTTACAAGCCTTCAAGCTCCTCGTGAAGGAATACAAGTGGGATTTCTCCTGTAAAATGTGTGCCAGCGAAGTGCTATCAGGACTAATTATAAACTGGACCACATATACGACCCTGAAAACACTTCTCATAGCAACACTTTAACACATTACACATCATAAGAAATGAGAGATGCGCTATGAAATAAGTGTATCTAAACCACTTCCTGTTAGGGAATGAGTCGTGAGCTCGTAGTCAAACACACCAAGCATCTGACATGACAAGATGTTTTTCTGGCTATCAGCAGAACTGTATAATAATCCTCTGCGGCACAGGAGCGCGCGTAATAATAACATGTTCCATGCGCGCATTATTTATTATCAAATGTTCATATTAGCTGCGTGGTGCTGACACAGCCATGACAAAATGCTACTCCAAGATTATTTACAGAACAGACAGCAGCCGAGGGCTCAGGCCCGCACATCCTTTAACTCACCTGTATCCGCGATTCGACGCCCGCGGCGGGATGCGGTAAACATTTACATCTGGTTTCACGCACAGAATCGACTCGTATTCACCCTCGGACGCCATCTTGAACTGATTTCAATGGATGTGAGTAATATTTCTGTCTTCATCCAATTTGTTATTGCGGGCCAGCCGCTTCCACAGGCACTGGAGCGTCAGTGACGTCAGTGATGCCTCAGGCGCGAGCTTGAGAATCACGCATCACGCGTCATCCGATCTGAGGATGCGTGGATCGACTCATTGCTATGGAAACAAGGCTGGGTGCTTTAGCAGCCATGATGCTGGTATTAGCGGATTTGTCATCGCCTGTTCGTGTCCCCTTGGAACTCCAAAAGATCAACTGAAATATTTTTCATAATAAAAATGTAATTCATAATGTATATATTGTTCGTTCATTGTCTCCTTTTTACTGTCTAAGTGCTTTAATGCGAAAACAAAAACAAAAAACGAATGGTTTGTTTACCCTGTGGGTTGCAACGTAAACCATAAAGCCACGCCTGCTCATAAATATTCACTAACCAACGGATTAGTGCGTTGCGCGCATTACAAGCCACCCCTCCCATCTCATTAATATTCAGTAAGAGGCGTGGGCTGTGTTCGTTTTTTGACAGGTAGCCGTAAACGGAAGCGGAAATTTCCGCTAGGCTCTGGAAAAGCCTCTCATCTTCTCTCCCGTTCATTCTCCCAAAAGGTAGGTATGTTCAAAATATGTTTTTATAACCATCACTAATTGTTATCCTCGACCTGGCGTAAAAAGCGATGCTCTATGTAAACCTTTTGCTAAGGCGCAGTATATGCGCGTGCATTATTATTATCATCCTCCTGCTTTTAAGGCGATGGCTGTTCATTTACCAAACCAAAATCAGCTTTTGCAGGTGTCAGATTACAGTCAGGGCACGATCAGTCCTGTATGATGCGACAGTATCGCAGTTTATTGTATACGACAGCGCACTAGTGCCATATTTCATATTTGTTATTGTGATTGACATTAGATGATGCTTTCAAGCACACACTACCTGAGAGGTGTTTGGTGTCTGCAGCATTGCTGAGATGTCCATCTGCTCCACTGATAAATCGATCAATCAGCGTTTGGCAAATATTCTGAAATAGCTGCTGAAAATAGCATTAAATCAAGCAAGCATTATTTTGATGATGCTTTTACTAATAATGCTCCATAAGTTATCTATTATAAATGCTGTTGTAAATCCCAGAGAGTAACATATAATTAAAAAATGTACATTTGTTATTTATCAGAATTTTTGGGTGAACGGCAGCATATTACAGAGATTGTTCTCTTATTTATGATCTATAGGCCATAAAGTTACTATAGGGAAAAGCTCATGGACTAAAGTGCCTGTCAGCGATTTGAGAAACTCAGTCTACATCCTTTATTTAGCAGGTAAGTGGAGCAAAACAAATAAATAAATGACTTATTTTGTTGCCAAGGCAATAAATTAAAATGTTATATTAAAAACAGTAATACAAATGACAAAATATACAGCAAAATGACTAAAACTTTAACTAAAATTTTAATTAAAATTAAAACTAAATCAAATGTTAATAAATACTACTATAGTATAATGCTCCTGAAATAGAGCTACCTTTTATTATAAATTGACTAATAAGAGAAAAAATAGTGCCTGAAGTTATGAAAAAATAATTATGATATGAAAGAAGTAGTTTTTTATATGAACATATCTTTTATTTATCTTTTATATCTTCTATTTTACAAATATTGTCTTTCTTTAAAAGGTCTAGGAGAACACCGCCATCATGACTCACTCAATGCTGCGACGACAATTGAAAAATCTTGTTCAGAATTTCTCTGAGGCCGAGGTTAAGGTGAGTCTTTTGTCATCCTCTGAAGTCAAGCCTACAGTAGCACTTCTGTTCATCAGATTTATTCAGTCTTATACTTGTATGTGCTTCGGTGTGGTCTCATGTTTTGTTCACATTCACTGTAAATAAATACTATTTTGTACATTTTAAACCAATGAAATAGTGTATATAGTGAACCTTTACGTGTTGGATATGTTGTGTAGGTTCGAGAAGCGACCTCTAATGACCCCTGGGGGCCATCAAGCTCCCAGATGTCAGACATCTCAGATCTAACCTACAATGTCGTGGCCTGTAACGAGATTTTGGCCATGCTCTGGAAGCGTCTCAATGATGACAAGAACTGGAGGCACGTGTACAAGGTGAGAACGCTCTCCAGGTTTAAGGAACCAGATTCTTTGCTCGCTTGCCGGCTCAGACTGATTGAATATTTATAGCAAGTGATCGTTTTTGTGACTCTATTACGCAGCTGATCATGTTACCTGATCAGTGGCTGGCTTTTTCCTGCCAGCAGGACCGCTGCAGTGTTTGATTATGTGCAGCAGGATTTTCCATGCGGCTTCACTGCCATGTTTCTCCCTTTGTTGTTTACTCTCGGCTTCTGTTGTATCGCTGAGAAAGACAGAGACGTAGAAACAGAGATGCTTCATATTTAGTCGTGTTTGCTGGTGGCACATCGCATAGATTTACATGTGCCAAAACACCCTAGTAACACCCTTCAATCATTATTAGGGGTCTTATGATGTTGCTAAAAAGAACATTATTTTGTGTATTTGGTGTAATGCAATGTGTTTATGTGGTGCAAAAAAACATATTATTTTCCACATACTGTACATTATTGTTTCTCCTCTCATCGTTCTAAAACAGCGAGGTGTGCTCTGATTGGCCAGCTATCAGTGCACTGTGATTGGTCGAACACCTCAAGCGTCTGATGGAAATGCTCCGCCCCTTACCATAACGTGATAAAACACATTACAATAAAAACAACATTACAAAGCAGTGGAGACATAACTACTGATGATCATGACTTAGTTCTGTGTTTTTACACGTGGTGCCTCGTAAACATAACACCACGTCTGCATTCGTGATCGCAGAAACACCCCTTCACTGCTCTAAACTCTTGAAATCGCATTATATGACCCCTTTATTTAAAGTAGAACTTCAGAGTATTACTGGTTTTGCTTTGTTCAGCATTAGAAATTTCTCCCAAAAACCTACCGATCCTAAACTGATATGTATTAAGGCCTGTCAAAACACCTGACAGATCATATTTTCTACTTTCTTCCTCCACAGTCTTTAACTCTTCTTGAATACCTGTTGAAGACGGGCTCTGACCGCATCCCTCAGCAGTGTGTGGAGAACCTTCACATCATCAAAGCCCTGGCAGAGTACCGCTTCACAGATAAGGACGGGAAGGACCAGGTACTGCAGAATACTAGACTCTTCTACACTCATCACACTGATAATGAGTGTCACTAATGGATTTACTCTTCGTAGGGGGTGAATGTGAGAGAAAAGGCTAAGATAGTGATGGTGCTGATTGAGGATGAGGAAAAGCGGAAAGAGGAGAGAGATTTTGCTATGAAGACAAAAGACAAGCTGACAAAGGCTCCCAATGGTAAGACTCACAAACCAAGAGCAACTCGGAAAACAGGCAGGAATGAATGTGCACATCATATTAACATCAATCCAGGGTTCATTTTACAGTACTTCAATATAATTAAAGAGACAGTGGACATTTTTGTTAAAAATGATAATGATTTCAAAAATGTCAAGGTGTTTTATTTCATACAAGTTGGTACTTATGAAGTGGAAACCTCTAAATAGTACATAGAAAGCACCATGAACACGGCACACACAACTGATATTCACCATTTCTTTTTTTGTAACCTTTTCATTTGGAAACCCTGATGAAATATGTTTGATATAAGTCTTTCCCCCCCGGTTTCACAGACGAGGCTTAAGACTAGACCTAGACTAAAGTGTAAGTCTGAGCTGTTTTAACTAAAATAAACTTGCACTGACTGATCTTAAAACACATCAGGGCCTTTGTTTTGTCTCAAGGTGCACACCAGTAATGTTTTGTTCATGGCAAGTTAAAACAAATTGCTTTAATGTCCTAATGGCCTAATCGTAATCGGAAATGTTTTAGTAGTTTGAAGACGTTTATTTTCTGTATTATTAATTTCTCCCTGCGGATGTTTAAATGCTAGTGTCCTTTTGATCATTTTTTTTTTTATGTATTTGTAATTTTTTTATTTTTTTTCTCAGCATCCTCTGCTACAGGACCAGAAAAAGAAAAGCCAGAGATCCCGCCATATACAGGCCTGCCCTCCCTGGACAACATCCCATCAGTGGCTGACCTGACCGCTGCTATGGCCAAGAAGAAGGAGGAGCAGAAACGTCTGGAGGCCGAGAGGAAAGAGGCCGAGAGACGGGTGAGACAGACTGAGCAAAAAATGTTATATTATCTGTCCAAGCTAGTGTTGTCACAATCTTCAGTACCAATACCAGAGAAAACCCACGGCTCGCGGTACCACAGCAGAACACAAAATCATGCTAATTAAAAAAACACAATTTTTAGTAACAAAAATAAAATGTACAAAACTCAATGCCATTCTTTACTCAGCAATTGTGTTTCCAATTTTTCAACAAGTAATAAAATTATGAAAAACAGTAAACAAGGTTCACCAAAATCTGTTAATTGATGAAATTTAAGCACATTTTATTTTTTGGTTAATAAAGTAGATTTACTATTAAAATTAAATATTGTCTGATTATTTCTTAAAAAATCGTACAGTAGTAGCCTATCACATACATTATTCTAAATAATAGTAATATATTTCTAGCACCATATTTAAACTGAACTTTTATTTTGACGGGTTGCAGTGAATACCTTTACGTTTCTGCCCAGCTAACAATTTTTGGTTTGCCAGGAAAGTTTTCTTTATGTAAATAGAACGTTTCCTGGAGGTTTGGGGAACGTTCCCGTAACGTTATGACTACACTTATGGCTTAATTTCGGCTGTAAAATTGAAATAAAATTTTCATTATAATGCGATTTGGCTACTTTGATGTCTACACTTTATTAGAAGCTTATTTCAGACAGGAAATTCAGAAAATTGTTTACGATTCAAAAATACACATTTGGGGCGTCAGAATAATCAGAACCATCTGCAATGTTTTTATTAGTTTATATAGTTAAAAATAACTTGCAGGGTACGATCTTTCTGGGATATAAAATTAGCAGGGAATGTTCCCAGAATGATCTTATTTGGTTCCCAAACAATTACTCTGGTATTTTTTTTAGTATCTACTTGTTACTGAAGTACCAGGTCTTTTGACAAAACTAGTCCAAGCTAATATAATGGAAATTTGTGGACTCAGGCAAAGGAGGGAGACACAGAGCCAGATCTCTGGGAAAAAGCAGCGACAGCAGCGCCTCCATCCAGTTCGGACCCCTGGGGAGCCCCATCTGACGCATCCAACGAATCCGCCTCTGCTTCCAACGACCCTTGGGGGGCCCCGTCTGATGAGGCCAAGGAGTCCACCAATGATCCTTGGGGTGGATCTGCTGATGGGCCGAACGGATCCGCACCTGCATCCAGTGATCCATGGAACCATTCTCCACCTGCTTCCTCTGATCCTTGGGGAGAATCTACGGGTGCCGAGAAAAGCTCTCCACCTGCTGCCGGTGACCCATGGGGCGACTCTGATGGATTTTCAGAGGATACAAACGATCCTTGGGGGGCTCCTCCTGGAACGACGAAAGACTCTGATGCAGCAGCGACGGATCCTTGGGGGCCACCGGCTGAGAGTGTGCAGGATTCAGCACCTGCGACCTCCGACCCCTGGGGGGCGCCGCTGGACGCATCATCAGCTACATCTGATCCATTTGGTGATGGTTCAAAATCAGATAATGACCCTTGGGGCACAGCAGGTAAGAGAGAGACTGGACTGAAGAACCACGAAGGAACTATTGTGCGGTTTTATTTGTATTCAGCAAGAACATTAAATTATCACAAACTTAATTATAACAAAACACTATTTTGACGCTTGTTATCTAATCACCAGCATCTTCACCTCCTGCTGCGAGTGACCCCTGGGGGCCTCCATCAGCTCCAACTGATGACCCTTTCTGTGATGGAGGCAAATCAGATCCTTGGGGCGGTTCGTCTGAGAACGGTACAGCTTTTATTGTCTGTTTGTCTTAATCTCAAGCTCTCATCTAATCTAGTCTGCAGTGTTCGTTTAACTTTCTGTTTAAAATTCCTCTGAGTTCATTTTTCAGATTTCACATCACTAAATATCTAGCGCTGTGCTACGCTTTCATTTAATCTTGTCCTTTAGTGTTTTCTGCTTTTAATATTTTATCTTTTATCCGTTATTATTAATTTGATTTAGTTTTTTTATTGTTTAATTACTTTATTAAAAGTATTCTTGTATTATTAGAAAAAATCTTGTTGACTCTGAATCTTAACAAGTGTGTAATATTTTGTGAAAAGCAAAATAAAAACAATTTTCCCAACCCTAGTGAAAAATAAATATACTTAAATGTATTTGAATTTCATGTATTTAATGCTCAGTATACTACACATACCTTTTCATATTTATGTACCTAATAAAATGCCTTGCAGTTGTATTTGTAGTGTACTAAACTGGTAACTTAAAGTAGTGCTGAAGTCATCTTTAGTAAATCTGATTGTGCTAAACTATGGTGAGTATACTTTAGGTATTTTTAGCATTTAAAGGGCAATATTGAAAGCACTAATGTTTTTGGCTAACGGTTATTTTTTCTGTTGATAGGTGACTTCGCTACAAATCCTGCTGATGAGACCAAAAAGCCGGCGTCGTTCCTCGGAGACGGTGCTTCATTGGTGGACTTGGACTCTCTTATGTCAGTCAAGCCCAAACCCAAACAGCCCCCTCTCAACGCCATCCCCACCCAAAAGGCCCCGGGTAAGGAGGGCTGAGAGAGAAACAGAGAGACAATGACAATAAGAGCAGCTGAGAAAGAGAGACTGTATAGTATCTGTTTATTTTTGAGTGTTTGTGACGCAGTGTTTTTCAAGCCTAGAGTTCATGTAGAGTCACGTGGAACATAACCTGTACATAGTTGATGTAGATGCCATCTCTATCCCTGCTTCTATATGCTATCCACTTCCCTTCTCCTTCCTCCCCATCACCCATCATCCCTTTTCGTTTGTGCTTTCCACTGTCCTCCTTCCCAGGAGTTTTGCCAGCCACAGGCATGAGCTGGTCACTGGGTGGCGCTTCAACTGCTCAGCCTTCAAACACTAATTATTTGGCTTTTAACGCCATGCCGCCCTGGTCCAGTGGCCTGTCCTCTCTAAACACACCCTTTGGGGTGCCCGCCACCCACATGGCATCGCCAACCCAGAACACAAGCGGTCCAGCTTTGACAGTGTCCAGCATGGGATTTTCCATGGCTAACCCTAGAATGGCTCAACCAGCAGGCGCTCTTATTGGTGAGTTATCTCCCATGTCTCTCACAGGAGCGGTTACCCAACAAGCTCCAGTTCTTCAGCGACCGCCGTCGGTCTGGGGCACTGGGGCAGCTGGGAGAGGCAGTAGCCAGTTTTGACTTCTCCATTCAGCATCCATTAATTCCAGGCCTTCTCCTTTCCCATTCCCTTCATCAATCCTAGTTGATTATGTGTGTGTGTGTGTGTGTGTATAAGTGTGTGCTAATATTTAAATATTAATGAGCAACTATATACTGTAAGTATATAAAACAATATGTTTTGGGGGGGGGGAAGCATGCATACCCGGCCTTTCCAATACAACGGACGGAGAAATGGAAGCAGGAGATGTTTTAGAATCCATAAAAGTGTCGATTGTACAGGAAAACTGTCTACTGGAGCAGATTTTAGATATACACTGCCTTCCAAAAGTTTAGAAATGCTCTACAGAAGTGCGATTTTGGACAATATTGGCATGAATCCTTTTTAATTTGGGATGATTTTGCACGACATTGACTCCAAGCCTCCTGAAGATGATTCACACTGGTTGGACACTTCTGACAGACTGATTGGGGAAATCAAAATGAAATTATTATTCAATGATGATGTCAAGGTACTTCAATGTATCTGCACCAAAAAATGATAAGCAGTTATGCTGAAATCATCCAAAAGTACTCTTGATGTTACCAAACTTTTGAAAGGCAGTGTAGAAACTATACTTTTGTTCAGCAAGGATCCATTTACAGTAAAATCTTTAACATTAATACAAACGATACCATTTCAGACAAACATTCTCTTCTTTTCTTTCTGTTCCCCTAGCAAAAAATAAATATACCCAATATATATATAAAATGCCATGCAGTTGTACTTGTAGTGTACTAAACTGGTATAAATTGGAACTTAATGCACTTTAATTGTGCAGAAGTCGTGCTGAAGACAAATTAAACACATATTTAGTATATTAAATTGTGTTAAAGTGGAACTATAGTGAATATACTTTAGCTACACTTTAGGCAATATTACACAATCCTCATTAAAAGTGACAGAACACGCGTTTATTAATAAGAAATGTGTGCACATGTAATACTCCAGATAAAGTTGAAGTACAATGTTTATATCAGTAGGTCTGGAGTTATCTGTCAGTAAATATGGTAATAGATTTGAACTATACTTAATAGGAAATAAATATATAACTTTTTTTATTATATATATATATATATATATATTCAGCTGTTTTAAGAAATATTAATATTTCTTATTACGTAAATAAATGCAGCCTTGCTGATCCTACATAAACGTCCCCTGACAGATCTTTAAGCAGTGCTGTATATTTCTCTGGATGAACATCTATCTTGCTTTAAAGCGTGAACAATCAGATGTTTAATTCCTGAGGAACCTTGTTTAAACAGCATTCAATGCATTTGTTTTTGTTGCTGTTTTATTTGATTTCTATTGCATCGCTGTCTGTAAACGTTTCCACAGAATCCAAAATCCAAATGTGGCTTGCAGTGATGGATATGAAAAAACACATTCCAGTCATAATCATCTTCATGCAGTTAGTCGTGTTCTATGAAGAGGTGTGGGGTGAATCTAATACTTGACGACCACGTTGCTTTTTACTTATTTGATCGATTGATTGTTTTTACATGTTTGAATATGTTGTTTTATTTATTTATTTACTCATCTCTTTTATGTTTTTGGTCATGATATTGAAGTCATTCTGTCAGAGAAGAAAGATGAGCAAAATTATTAGAATTCAGACATGTATGTTATTACATATTAACTATAATCACAGCTTCAGTTACAGTTTTATTTTTTATTACGGATATATTTATTTATTTAATCCGCTATGGTAAACCTGTGGTGTTACCTGTGAAAGTGCACAACTCAAGAATAAAGTGACGAGATCATTGAAAAAGTGTGTCCTGCGTTCTCGTGACTTCCTTATTTATTTATTATGGCATGCATTTAATTAGCAGACACTCTTTCTCAGAAGTGTTTTTAGTGAGAGTCATGCACTACTGTGTTTAAACAGCAGGGGGCTCATTACGTTCTCAGGAAGTGCTGGAATATGATGCAAAAACTTGCTGCTAAGGTTTCAGAAAAGAAGCAGGTTATAATAGCTGAAGGGTTTTTATTGATCAGTTATTCTGAGCTGTTTCCTGTGATGTCATGTATTGGCACTACTGGCTTAGCCTGTATTTTATTAAGCATTAAGCTGCTGTATCCAAGCATTCCTAGGCACTTCTGCAGTTCAGTTGACCTGTAAAGCTCTTAAAATAACATGCGTTTAGGAATACTTGACTCCGTGTTTCTCTAAAGAGAAGCGTTTAATTCAGCAGTCCCACAGGAAGGAGGTGAAGGCAAAGAGAGAGGGATAGAAAGAGGCAGAACCGAAGGAACACATGGACTCGGGCGGATTAAGTGAAATCTGGGTGGGTTTGTCATAAACGTTCAGTCGAGCGAGGTTGAGGAAGAGTGAAAGAAAAGGCACAGTGAGGTAATAAAAGAGGAACAGAGTGTTTACAGCCAAAGGTGGGTAGAATTTCCCTTTTTTCTGTCTTTACTATATTTTTTGATAATGCAATATAAATATTTTTTAGGAATGTTTCTAAATCGGTATCAGTTTATAAATGTGATGAATACCATTTTTAATTTTCCTATGCACACTTATTTTATTGTGAAATGTTACTTTGAATTATTTATTTAATTCATATTTAAATAATAGTTTTTAAATTGTTACGTTTATAGATCAGATGCTGTTAAAGGTCTCTGTACAGTGTTGCTGGCAGCTGGTTGACAGTAACTTATTGTAGATTTATATTCATGTCATTTACTAGAAACAGTTCAAAGATAAATGGACATTAAACATTAACAAGTCTTTACAGGAAAATAAAATAATATATCAGAAAGAAAGAAAAAGGTTGATGAGGATTTCTGGTTCCCAGAATGCTTTGTTTTTAATAGTTTTAAAGATAAAGCCTTGTTTGTGTTTAATGTTTATTTCTAATTAAACAAACTATTTCATAATTCTAAATCTACAGTAAGTTACTGGCAACCGGCTGCAAAACCACAGCAAATCCTTTACAGTTACATCGTCTTGAAGATCTGGCTTGTTTCTTAGGTGTCTGGACGGACCAGGAGAGACAGATGTACCTTTCTCCCACAGATCATGACGGATTACAAAGAAAGGATTACAAAGAAATGGATGTCGGTGATTAAGACGTACAATAAGAAGGACGTTCTCAGAAAATCTGAGTAAATCTCTCCAAGAAAGAGAGCAGGTGAGAGATGGGCAAAATCAAAGAGAAGAACAAGGTCATTCTTGATTGACTGCACGACTTAAGACCAACTTCCTCTAAGTGCTGGAGAACATACATCTGGCGTGAAGCCTCGTCTCCGCTGACTCCGAGGACGTATTGAACACAAATGTTGGACATGTTTAACACCACCTGAGCGGTTTCTGCATTTCACACACTCGATTGGCGAGTGTGCTCACATCTGTCTGATATCCTTTGAATCCTCTGCTCGTCGTCTCACTTCCACTGACCTTTAGTTCTGCCTTTGCATCTTCAGTTTCTGTTTCTGAACTCCTCCTCTCTAACATTGCTGTGCCACTTGGTTTAATAAGTTTAATATTCTTGCTTCCCCAAACACGCTCTTCCCTTTCCCTCGCCTCGTCTTCACTAACTCCGGATGGAGATGGACAGCATCTGAATGTTCTCTTTACTTTGCTGACCGCAGTATCTGGTCCTGTGTCAGTCCACCATGTTGGAGAATTTGTCCCGCAGGAATCGCTCCTTGCTGTCTCTCTCGCTGACCTCTCTGGCCCTGGCGCTCTCTGTCTTGGCCTTCTGTACCTCGTACTGGTGCGAGGGGACGCATAAAGTGGTCAAACCTCTCTGTCTGTCGCCTGTCAAAATGAAGAACTGCGGGCAGAACAACAGCCAGCCTTATACAACCGGTAAGAAGAGTAACTACACTCTTAAAATAAAGATTAATAAATGAGGGTTTCACAGCAAAGTCATAGATATATCATTTTTGCTTCCCCAAAGAACCTTTCAGTGAACAGTTCTTGAAATATTGTTTTATTTTTAAGTAAAGGACACTTTTTCACTATGAAGAACCTTTAGTGCAGTGGAAAGTTTGCATGGAACCGGAGACGCTTATACAGCACCTTTGTTTTTATTGTGAAACAGCTGTAAATGTTAATGTAACCTACACTGTAAAAAAATGACTCTGATTTTAAAAACTGTGAAAATGCTACAGTAAAAACCTGTTAAATGGTTAATGGTAAATTCCTGTCAAATTTACAATGAAAAACCGTAAACTGACGTTTCTTCTTAGTTTTGTTTATTATCATCATCACCACTGCATTTGGTGTTTATCAGTGTATTTCAAAGATATTAAACAGATTTCACTACTTTAATATTAACATTAGATAAATTAATGAAATTACGGTATTTAACTGTAAATTTAACTTCAAACTGTAAAACCTAAAATGTTGTTACCTTTTTTTTTACAGTGGAATTGCGGCAACTACAGCTGCAGGTTTTGTTTGTATGTTTGTTTTTTACATACATACATACCTTTTTTGTTTTTTTACAGTGTATTGCATTAAATTTTCTGAAAAAAAAAAAAAAAACTAAATTGCATCCTTCATTGATTCATTGCACTTTGTTTTACAGAAAAGGCTGTGAAGTTCATACAAATACAGCAAACAACCTAAATAAAATACTACTAATTAAACCCATAGTTGCCTTTTGAGCAAACAGTCATTTCGTTTCGTTGTAAAAAGCATGTGATTGATTTACAAAAAAAACCCGAAAATGGTCACGATGTATGTTTTTGATTCGCTAAAAAGAATCACTTCATGTATTCAAGAATCATTGATTCGCTAAAAGAACTGGTTCATAAGATTCATCTGCTTTGGAATGCTAATGAGCTGATCAGTGTTTAAGTCCGTTTCCGCCACTGAATAAAAACTAAAAAAGTAATTGCGACTTTTTTCTCACAATTGCGAGTTTTACTTTGTGTGATTAAAAACAAAGTCATAATGTTTATGAAGAATATCTTTTTGGTTTTGAAACTTAAATCTTTGATCTCATCTCTGCACTAACAGCTTGTAACACAGAAAGATCTGAAATCGCATCACGAGACCCCTTTAAATTGGTTGTAAATAAGCTCCCAATCATAGTCATTGCATGACACACTTGACTAACGTTTGGTAAGACGTGTAAAGACTGTGTTCTTTCGAAAAACGCCATAATCCTCTGAAAATAACCTACTGCACTTTAAAACTGTAAAGATAGGAGATTTACAGGTCAGTACCCGCTGTAGTGTAATCTTCCAGGTCAGACCTCTACAAATCTAATAGTTGATTTTAACCCCTCTTACACTGAGGGAGATTATCACTAAATCTGGACATTATGAAGGATTCAAAATGAAGCGTTTTTCTTCAGATTAGGTGAACATTGAATTACACGATTATAAGAGATATCTTGAAAACACAGCCATCAGTGTCCATTGTGCAGTTCTAGTAGAGTCGTACAGAGTAGATCTGATGCGTTCTTTTTATTCATCGTTGTTATTTCATTCAGTTCTTCTCCACTTCTTTCCACAGAGGTCCCAACAGTAGACCCCAAGAAACCAGAGTCCAATGTGACAATGTCCCCCAAGCAGAAGGAGGAGCTGGCCCGTATGAGAGCCAAAAACCTGGCAAATGCAGTTCACTACATCTGGGAGACGGGTGAAGACAAATACATGCAGCGTTACTTTCACACTGGCTTCTGGTTGTCCTGTGAGAAACACAGCGACGGGGCTGGTGAGGGCTTCTCTCTGATGGTTCATTCCTGTTATACAGTGACTTTTCTGTCTATGATTTACGTATTCTTTTTTTCTCTAAAACAGTGACACATTTATAAGAAATTGCTGAAATTATATACATGAGGTCTAAGTTATCACTTAAACAGAGATAATAGACATTACAAATATTATTTAGTTTTTTACAAACCTGTATATGTGTTCAGTTATATCATGTCCTCAGTGCAAAGTAATCAACTTCCCCTAGAAATATAAACCATCAAATGATAAACACCTCAGTTATTATATGGACTAAACTTCTACTCATACATATAAATATATTTATTTTTGTACAATTTTCTTCATTTACCGTGGCCTTAAACTAATTTTCCACCCTGTTTTTGTCTTACAAAATAGACTACAATTCTGAGTGATATGGTTTATTTTTTTCCATTGGAATTTTGAAATGTTCCCCTGCTTGTCCCACTCTTAAATTTCCACCCTGTTAGGCTATATTATGGAGATTGTTTGTCCAAGCAAAAAAAAATAAACAACATATCTGACATTATGGTTTTATTCATCTGTAGAAGGTTAGAGAGCTAAATGTTGATCACTGGAAAAAAAAAAACTACATCTAATTTAGCTCAAAGTTTTCCACCCTGTTAACAGAACACAGAGCTTGGCCAGCACGTGTTCCATATATTTAAACATGATACTATTTTGATACTATTTTCAAAGAATTTTAAGCCAAAATGTTACCAGAGACTAGGAATGACCCTGATACCTGTTAGCAATAAATAATGATTTTAAGTGATCAACATTGATAGCTGTTTCTCTGGAGACTGTATATACAATTTCAATTAATGGAATTTGATTCGTGTTCAAAGAAAATCAAACACAATTAAGACATAAAGCTACTGTCATATGGCCAATAGTCACAGCTGTACTTGATATTACTGTCCTGATTTAGTCCCTTTGAACATCTGTTTCCTGTTGTGGCCATTCTTAACTCTTACTTAACTCCATGGGGTCACCCCAGTCCTCAACATCTGCTACAACAAGACAGTCTTACACAACTCAGACAACAAGTTTCTTACGTTACATAATGCACCTCACCGTTTAGATAGATAGATAGATAGATTGATTGATAGATAGATAGATAGATAGATAGATTGATTGATTCCTCAAGAAACAGTTCAGCAAAGACTTTGCTTTTCCTCCCAGGTGAGAAATGTCGGAGCTTCATTGAACTGACCCCTGGAGAAACACAAGGTGAGATGTTTATGAGCTATAGATACACAAATCGGCATGAAATAGCTCATTTCTGATTCTGTTTCATATCCTGTAGGAGTTCTGTGGCTCTCAGTGATCTCAGAATTTGCATACATCAGCCTTCTGGCGATGGGTTTTCTTCTGATGTGGGTGGAACTGCTGCTCTTGTGTCTGAATAAGGACATGTATGCACTCAAGATCAATGCTTTTGCTGCCATCTGTACCGTACTGTCTGGTGAGTTTCGGAGAGCTTTGGGGTTTTCATCAGTATGTAACAGAGACAAACAAGAACAATATCTTTACTACATTTCAGGTATGATGGGAATGGTGGCACATATGATGTATACAACAGTATTTCAGATGACTGTCAGCATTGGGCCCAAAGACTGGAGACCTCAGACGTGGGACTACGGCTGGTCATTTGCGTAAGTCTCCATCTTTTTCGAAACCATATATATATATATATTCATATAGGCATGAACAAGATTCTCCAAGTCTTGACTGGAAACAAAACATCTTATTCTTGCAATGTTTTTGAGATGATAGCATGCTGATTTAGTTACTGCTTTGACATGACGAATGCAATGACTTCAGTTTTCTCCTTGTTTAACTGAAGGAAGTTCTGGCACATCCAACTGTTAATTTCATCAATGTATTGGCAGACGGAGTCAATGGGGCTGTAGTCATTTGGCGATAGGGCTAGGTAAATCTGGGTATCATCCGCGTAGTCTGTGTATACAGGCTAAACCAGAGCGGCGCAAGGATTGAGCCTCGAGGGACTCTGTATGTCATGAACGTCCACTTGGACTTATGTTCTCCTATACTCACATAGTAACCTCTCCCTTCTAGGTATGACCTGAACCAGCTGAGAGCCATCCCAGAAAGCCCTAC
>JAUMHR010000076.1:14809845-14827564 GCA_032361145.1 Enteromius fasciolatus
AGCTTCCCATTCATTTTTAGAAATCACACAAAACAGATCTAGTTCAATATCAGATTCAATAAATGTGTTATTCACACTTAAAAACATTTAAATTAATCACAGGCATTAACATGTTAATTTTCAAAGCCCTTATACATATAACCAATTTAGGAATGTTTCTTATGAAACAAGTTGAAAGTAGGTGATAAAACACATTGAGGAACAATGTTCATTTCATTCCAGCTCTGTAAACTGAAATCAGTAGGCCAGGAAATGTAAAAACAAACTTACGAAACAAAACAGGAATCATTTCGCTGCATTTGCAAGTAAAAGAAAAGATTACCCTTTTTGCAATTCTTGTTATTTGCAGCAAGAACAAAGAGTGACACGCAGTAATCTCTTGCAATCAGGCGTTAAATCCTTAGAAGGGGACTTTGCAGCACACTCCTTTAATTCCTGTCATTTCTAAAATGTGATGGCACATTCAGCATTCCCACTGCACACACAGAGGGATTTTATGAAAGCCCATAACTTCTCTCACAGTATTGAATAGGGAAGGAAGAGGATGACAGAAGATGGATCATTTATTCGTTCTGTATTATCACCATCTGTCTTTGATTGCATTGTGGAACGATTGAGAAGAACCTTAAATCCCCCTTTGCATGCAAGCAGGCTTTCTGTAAGAGAATTGTAAGCCAGTTCGTTTAGATGGGACTCTCAAACAGTGAGGTCAGCATTGCCATTACCTCAGAGAAAGGTTAGCTGAGCTTACAGTGTGTACTCTTGCATCATCAAAGCACTGGGAGCTTTACAATTTCATTATTATGGTAATGTTTCTTGTCTTTACCGAGACATTTTCCAAGCGGTTTTCTAAATCGGTTTGTATGTCACCATGGGGAATATTATGATATCCTGAACTGTTTGCTAAATAAATCTTTTGCTTGTTATCTCTTACAGGGAATGTACAGCTGCTGCAATTTTGAGGATGAAACAGCTCCTGGAGGTTCCCAAAGCACACTTCCTCAGTATCATCATGTCTCCACAGTTCCTCCTCCTCCACCGCCTCACGTGATCTCTACAGCCATGGCCAATCCCCCCATCGCTATGGCACAACAGCAACAGCAGCAGCAACAACAAAAGCAACACCACCAGCAGCCACCTGTATACAATGTGCTTCTTCCCGGCTCTCCTCCTCCTGGTGGACATTCTGGAATGGCTCTCGGACCGTCAAACAGTCCCATTCTTGGAGCACCCATGCCTTGCTCTACTTTTCTACCACGGCATGATCGTCGGTTAGCTGTGGTGGATCGATGGACACGTCCGAAGGTTGGTCCCGAGAAGCCTGGCGGTGTGAGCAGTGGGATTACAGACTTAACACAGTACCAAGGCATGCCCCCTCACTGGGGTGCAGGAATAAGGGGAGGAGAGGGGGGTCTGGATGAATACAAGAGATACTATGGGCCAATTGATCCAGAAGGCTTAGGGGTCTCTGCCGAACCTCAAAACGTAGGCACACAAACACCAAAAACCAAGCATCGAGGGTCGAAATCCTCTGGAAACCCACGGTTACCCATTAAAGGTCAAGCCTCTGTACACTTACCAATTAACCATGCTTTGCCACATCCATCTCCACCTCAGCAATCTATCTGGCGGAGAAGCAGCTTCTCAAAAAGGAAGGGCTCAGGAGGGCCGCTCTATGAAAACATCCTTCCACTCGGAAGGAGAGGTGGTGGCAGATATGGAATGAGGGATGGTGGTGGGAGAAGAGGACGTCGTCCTCCTCCCCTTCCTCTGCCTATACCTGTGCCCCTCTCTTCCCCAACACAGACTCCACCCTCACCTTCTCCAACTATATGCTACACATCCACTTCGTCCAGCAGCTCCAGCACCTCCAGTTCATCGTCTTCTTCAGAATCAGTCTCCCGATCCAATTCTCCTTCATCTTCATCTTCGTACACATCATCCCAGAGCTTTAGATACCGAGCAGATGTACGAGATGTGTATGAGGACTATGACACAGATGAGCTTACGGAGGAGTCGAGCTTGCTTTTGGGGAGGAGAAAAAGTCGTTCACGTATGTCCTCTCGGTCCCTGCCCAGCAGTCCTCCACCACCACCTGTACCACCCCGCAAACCTTGTGGACAGAGGGCGCAGGTGAGAGACAGAGCAGGCAGCCAGATTGCACAGCTTCAAGAGTGGTGGGCCTCTTGGGGAGAGAAAGAAAAGGGTAGAAGAGCAGCTGGAGATAGAGATGTTAAGGAGGAGAAACGACATCATAAAGAAAGGGAAAGAGAGAGAAAGAGGAGAAAGAAGGGTAGAAAGAAAAAGAAGAGAGAAGAGCGGGAAAGAGAAAGGGAGCGTAAAAGACGTAAGGTGAAAAAGAAAAAGAAAAAAGAGGAGAAATCTAGAAGAAGGGAGAGGGGAAAACGATCTGAACAAGAGGAGGTAGATATGGACAGGAAAGATGTATTTGAAAAAGGCATAGGACAGGAATACTCTTCTTATCCTGCTCTGAGACGAAGCTCTTTCCGAAAAAAGAGCGAAAGCTCTACGAAGAGTTATGAGTGGGATATTATCAGAGATGGAGTTAAGAGAGATAGGGATGATCAAGGTGGAGAAGATGAAGAAGGCAGTAGGGCAAAGGAAAGGCATCAGAGAAGCCCAAAATCACAACGCCACTCCAGGCCAAGGTCCAACAACAAGCATTTTTCTAGCTCCAACAAACCTTCTTCAACTGTCAAATTCTGGAGTAGTGGGAACCCAACTTCTGATTTGCCATCATCTTTTGGACCCTTGCTTCCCATATCTAAAAGACGAAAGTCTGTAGGAGCTGAGAGAGATGAGAGAGGAAGAGGTGGAGAGAGTCGACCCCTTTTGGGAAAAAACAAGAGAGTTAAGCCTTGCTCGAGAGAAGGCCTGTCATTTCACGAATGGGATTCCGAGGAAGAAGATGAGGAGTCTGAAGTGGAAAGAAGCAGGCCAGAGGAACAAGGACGGCGGCGAGAAAGCAGAGGAATGGACTCTGAATCCGAAAGGGACAGAGAAAAAACTGTTGAGATATACACAGATGATGAGGGTTCCTCAGGGGAGTTTGGTAAGTTTGAGAGATACTGGGAGGGTCACGAAGGAAGGGCAGTTGGAGGCATTGGAGGAGGAGGATGGTTCTTTGGCACCTACCCTGCCAGAGAAAGAGGAAGCAGTATAAACAGTAGAGATGACTCCTTTTTGAGGTGGGGTGGTGGAGAAAGTGGCCTGGGTTTCGGAGCAGGAACAGGGTGGGGATCAGGAGGTTCAAACCAGTGGCCTCCAACTCCATTGACTCCACCACCTCCTCGAAGATACTGGTCTGTTGATAAGTTACCAGTGAAGACTGAAAAGAAATCTAAAAGCAGGTCTCAAGAGAAGAGCCGAGCCCACACATCCTGTTCCTGCCAGTCGCCGCATCACTCTGCCAGCACTCACTCCAAATGGAATCGGGTGACGTCAAGGAGTCAGGAGGAGCTTCTTCCCCACTGCCACAGTTTCAGCAGCAGCGTAAGACCCAAGCGGCAATCTTCAAAACCGGATCGGGCTCAGAGCCAGGCAAAATCTGGAAGTCAATCCAACCTCAGTGCACAAAGACCACAGCGCTCAGACCGGTCCCGACAACCACCGTCCCCTCCTCAGAGTCTACCGCCATCTTTACCCTCTCCAATGGTCCCTGCACTCCCAGCCCCACCCTCTTCCTCTCACCATATACATGTACCTCCACCTACCTCCTCCTCATCTGTTTCCTCCCCTTCAGTCGTCTCATCTACTACTGGTGCCCCACAGCCCTCCTCTTTGTCCTCCTCTAGTGCTAAGCTCCAGTACCAGAAACTGCGATCGGTTCCCCAACCCCAACGCTATCAATCTCCACATCTTCCCCTCAAAACCAAGAGCCTGTGCTCTCGTCGAGGCTCTGCCCACTTCTCCAGTGTGGAGAGCGAGGTCTGAGGAACATAATTAAATGAGAAACATCAGCAAGTTGCCCCTAGGGGCTATCAAATCACCTGCTCATGCCACAAACTGTTCACAGCAGTCGAGTTGGGTTGTTTTCTCTGGCACCCATCTCTTGCACAAAGCTCTAATGCTCAGAGACAAACCTGGATTGGGATGTCACAACAATTGTAGCCCTTTCTCTGTACTTGTGTAAGAATGGAATACTGCCATGCTGACAAATCTTGTTGACGATAGCAAGGCTGTTTGTATGGGATTGGCTTTGCTTTTCTTACTTCTTGGGGGCTTTAAGGTGGAGCGTCAATAATGTGGGTAAATGTGATTTTTCTTGGAGTGTTTGGCTGCTCGATGGCTCAGGAACGCTTTTCGAAGGGAGATTCTGAGGTCAAGATACAAAGCCCTAACGCCCCACACCATCTCTCTTCTTTTTTTCCTCTTTCTCTCCTGCACTCAGAGCTCTGAATCACAATGTAATTTTTGTGTGTATTTGTTCACGATATCTCAAGGGAAGCATTCACAAAGGAAAGTAGCAAACCGTTTTTCTTGACCTCCACCTTCTGCAAACTGTCATCTAACATTCTGTGTGTTGTTGTCAGTGTTTGTATTCCTAGCAACAGGGTAAGTTAGCCATGACTGATCACATATTGGCTTACTGAAGCTGAATGCCAAACTAAAAGTGGAGGTTGATGTACAGTCCCGTTCAGTTGAAACCATTTCACAGGTCCTCCTGTTTCATTCTTGTCCCTTGAGCAATACATAATTAACAATACATATATTTTATATTTAAAAGTTATTTTATTATATATAATATATATGTTTTGTGATCTGGTTCAAAACAGTTGTGTTGAGTTATTGAAAGAATATAAGCACTGTGCTGTATTACCGTAGGGCACATGCAATGTTTCAACTACCTATAATCGGTGGCAGCCCTTTCCATCTCGACTGAATGTACATGTTGCCATGACAACACAGTGTGCTGCAACCAAGACACTTTTAAGATCGTAGCTTTCTCGGGGGAGACCTTCTCGTCGGAGCCAGTTAGGGTAGCTTTGAGCGCTGATGTTGAGAGTGCCAGGATGACAGGGCTAGCCATACTGCAGCACTGTACTCGCTAACCGAGATGTCGGTGAGTGATAAAAGACATGTCATCATTCAGAGAGCGATAAGTGAAGGAGAGCACTGTTTACAGTTCAACACTGTGTTTTTACACATTTTTTTACAAGCTGCTCTGCTCTGCCATTTATTAGCTTTGGACGCGGTACTCATGCTTGCTTGGCAAGTTTGCTTCAGCTGTACAAGTAGCAGCGACAATAAACTGGTCACATGAGAGCCAAATAGAGCTGCAGTTTTATGCTTTTACTAGAAGTTACGTAAAAAAGCAAGAAAGAAAGAGTTTTACTTCGAGGAACTGTGAGGAAAAGACTGATTAGTCAGGTAGATCTTTTTTATTTTATTTTTTATTTTTAGCTTTTGCCGTTAGCTAAAAGCTAGCATCTTATAGTGATCGCTATAACTGACTGTGAATAATGCTAAGGGCGATGCGTGTTGGCAGCAGGTCTGAGTCAACTATGTTTCATTTTATTTATTTTGTTTATGCGGTATTAAAATGTTGGTGTCTTTCAGAGTTTTTTTGGTTTCATATTTCTTGTTTTTTTTTGTAATTATGTTGTCTTGACAAAGCTATAGTATATTATAACTGCTAAAAATCCCAACACCTTTCTGCATGGTACATGCATCCAATCCTTCAGGCTGTTCTGACCAGTGTCTGGGGAAACACAGTAATGCAATTTATTAGGAAAGTAACGCATTGAGTCTACTATGTATTTATTGTGTTGCAAAACACAGGTAAGGGTGGAAACGGGTGAGGTTGGGTGGTATGGGTAGGTTTGTGGGTGGGTTAAGTAGTAAGGGATGGGAAATTTTAAATTATTTTTTTTTCAAATATGTGTAAAATGTCAAAACATCTATGTACACAATAAGTGCAGTGTACCAAATGACTCATTTAAATGTATCTATTATTAATTGGCAACTTTTTAAAAGTACAAGTAAATATTACTTCATTCTTGCCTTGCGTTACTTGAAATAAGTAGCACAAGGTGCTTTTTTCTCTATTTATTCATTAAGATATTAGGAGTGAGGTACAGACTAGAGGCACTTCCTTCAGCCTCAGGTTTAATCATTTCGGTCTCGGTGTGAAAGGGCCTTCACAGCTTCCCAGCCCAGGTGACACAATCTAATGCAATAAAAAAGAAACTAAATACAATGCAATGCATTGCTTTTAAAATAAACTTTCCCCAACACTGGATCTGATTTTGATCTTTTTTTGATTAATCCCCCACGTCCCACAAAATCTTCTAAAAATGACCAAAATTAAATCTGTCCTGTGTACGAACAGATCTTTTAAACATTTAAAGTTGCTTTGAAACTTTCAGGCGGGCTTTGTCAAGCCAGCAGCAAAGATTCAGTCAAGCACTGTACATTGTTATTTACGTGTGTGAGAATTTATTTAAGTGCATATTTGACACAGAACCGCGCACAGTCCGACAGGCTTGTTGTTTTTGTGTGTGCTTGTAACTGCATCTGAGCCATATTAAGCTTATTTGTTGTACTGTATGCTGAGCTTTTTACAAGTAGTACTAACTAATTGGGGTATTTTTTGTTGTCGGTGGGCTAAACAGTAACGTCAAGAAACTTTAGAGTACTAGAAACATAATGGGTGATGATTTGTATTTTTTTTAAACACTGATGACTTCTGATTGGTGAAATCGGGGACAGTTCCAGAAATCTTGTCAGTTCTTGTCCAGAATCATCACAAACTGCCTCACTGTCACGGAGTGATTCTGAGTAATTCGACATCAACATTTAGAATATTTGGCAGCTTATGTATGTATATCCTTTTGACTCCAACTTTGTTGTGTAAAACGTGTCTGGATTACTTTATATATAGATGTACCTCATATATGTGTTTGTGACGTTTAGATAGCAATAGAGAAATAGCTGTTCAGCAAAGCAGTATAGCTGAGGACAAGAGTATTGTTTTCAAACATTTCTCTCGGTAGAATTAATAATTAAGATGAATAATTTCATGTATTAGCTGTGAAAAATAATTTGGACTTCTCTTTCTATTCCTTTGTGCACATTAAATTAGACAGCTTTGATAAAAACTTTAACAGCAAGCAGATCAAGATAATGTTATTTTTTCTTTTGGTTTTCAGATGATAAAATATCAAACATCTTGCACAAGTTTTAGTAGGAACCGCCGCCACCAAGAATCCTGAAATGGCCTTTCTCTTGACATGTGTCTTGTTGTGTTGCTAGTGTCTTTGACGGTAAATGTTTCGTTTGTTTATTTGTTCATTACTAAGAATAAGTCTCTTATCGAAGCAGCAGCATATAAATATATACATATAGATATAAATGACATATTTCGACAAATAACATGCATATATATATATATTTATATATATATATATCTTTGAATTGGTCTTCTTTTGTCTCTTTGTCCTCTCTCGTCTCATAACAGCTGACATCAGAGACCAGTTTTCAACTGTGTTTTTATGAATAACATGGCCGACCATCGACTACGATGACTTTATGTTGCAACGCTGTGATTGAGGTGTGTGTATGTGCACGTTTCAGGACGTGGTGACGCACAGCTATAGGCTCCACACTAGGATCACTACGAGCCAAGCTAAAGGATTTGACCTGGCGACGTCAGACCCTTCGCAGTCTCCACGTGTGTCACACAGGTCCAGCTTTGGAAACGGTGTGTGTGTGTGTGTGTGTGCGCGCTCTGTCTGTGCCAAGCTGCAGTGTGTTATGCTGAAAACACTTTCGAACACATGCGATGCTGCTCTGTAATACTTTATGATAATGTAGCTGAGCAGAGCCAGTTATGTTTTATGCCACTCTGTGCCAGGACGGTAGTGCCCCCCCGGTACCACTGTGTTAGGTTCTTGTGCCATACTCCTCTCAGCAGGGGAGCCTCACAGGGGGGCCACTCGCTGAGCCGCTCGACCATGGGAGACTATACTATGCTGTGCTGCGAGCAGAACAGAATAAAAGACTTTTAATACAATACTTTTGGTCTGTTTTGTTGCTTTCAGCGTGTGCTCGGAGGAGAATGTTTGTGATTGAAAGTGATTGACAGCGAACGCGGTGAATAATTGTGCCAGTCTTTGTTTTCTAGGTTTCTGGGGAGAGAGACGGCATGAAAAGAAAGAGTGAAAAGCCTTTTGAAAGCACTGGTGAGGACACCTACGTTTTACCTTGATTAATGCAGAGTTTAATAGAGTTGGGACAGCCCTTTTATACAGCTGAACATCACCGTCACAACATTTTTCATCAAATTCTTCATATATATATATGTATATAATTGTGCTTACATCTACAGTACATTGCAAATATATGCATTTACACACACACACATATATGTATATATAGGTAAGCAGTAAGGTACTGGAGGCAGTCCTGTATATATCTGAATCAATCCCAGCTGAAGGGTGTTGTTCGGCTCGAGGCGATGAGCTGGGATCTATTCATCATACAGTACCTTACTGCTTTTATAAAACGGTTACCACACAATAAAAATGATATAAATCAAACACATATGTATTGAAATGTTACTTTTTTGAAGCAAGTTGGTTAAATGCAGTCCTGCTAAAAAATAGTCCCTGACAGCAACAGTAAACGACGAGAATGTTCTGAACGTGCCTCTCATCCAAATAAAATCCTGCATCCTTTTTTTTTTGAACACCACGTATGATATTTTCTCTCGTGACTTCACCTCTGTTCGGGTAGTTGTGCGTAGCGTGACTCCGTCTGCTAGTTTTGGGGCGTAGCGTGAGATTAGTGTAAACTGATGGACATATATAATCACACCTGAAACAGAACACTCACAGATAGAGTAATATTCCCTCTTTCACAGGAGACGGGGAATTACCAGCAGGGGTCACTCATACTGCATTAAATATACTCGTTTAGCCCAAATACATAATACACGGACCAGTTTTATGCTGTATTATTGATTATGTTGCTGAGGGTGTTTCTCAGTGAAGCGGTCAGAGTGAATGAAACACAGCTGCTGACCAATCAGAATGCAGTTTTATAAATATGCATGCAAACGTTTAATTAGTTATTTTTTAGATATTCTTCAAAGTCAAAAGGCCTTTGGAGCTCCATTAAGTCCCCTGAACTATGAAAGGTTCCTCTGGATAAATCTTACTCCAGGATCAGAGTGGCCTACTTTCACAAAACGTTGAGGGATGTAAATGCTACAAAATTGCGACCTGTATCTTGCAAGGAAAATCTATCGCACCTTGACCATATTGAAATTCGTGATGTCAGCAGGTGTTGGCTTTCCAGAAGCACTGCTATCTATTTACTTTCCTCAGGGAAGGATTTCAGATGAATCTACCATTTATTCTTCGATTCCAAATATGCCAGCGTCTGCAGTGAATCCAGCATGTGTGCTCCGTGTGAGTGACTAAATTCTGTGGGAAGTATTGGAAATGGGAGATCAGAGAGCTGTTGGACACAAGCTGTTGGTTTGCAGGAACAGCCCAAGAGAAATATAAGCATGTGAAATGCAGGTGACGGCAAGCATTGCCTCCTCGTCTCAGCAGACACTGAGGTGAAGGCAACTAGTATTACTCATTTTCCAGAAAGAAAAGTGCGACTGAGAGGTTACTGTGGGTTGCCTATAGTGAGTAATAGATTGCGCATGTTTCAAACATCAGATACTTTGAACAGTCTGCGGCAAATTATATGTATTTTTTTCCCTTCTCACGTCTGTCTCTCCCTTTTTGTTTGGTAGCACAAGTCCGTGAACTCTCTCTCCCATTTTTTAATTAGTTACAAATACAAGATTTATGTAACCACACTGTTTCCATGCCACCACAGAGGGAAGATAATTAACCGATGGGGGCCATTTACTGGAGATTAATGGAGGAAATAAGAGGCGAGCTGTAAGAAAATCTTTACCTTTCAGGCTTTAGTTGAAGAGTGTGAAGAGAATCCGAGAGAAAGCCTTGTTCGATACATACTTCTTTGTCGGGTTATATACAGTATGGATGAGTATTTATTAGTATGCATGAGGATTTCATATCAAACTCTGAACTGTAGGATCAGAGGGTTATTCAAACAAACAGTGATGTTTGACTCTTCAATTATGTCTTATCACCAAACCAATTCTATTTGATGCTGTGCCAGCGCCCGGGCGAGCATTTCTCCAGACTTCGAAAGATTTTTCTCCCTCGCCTGCTTTTCGGCAGTAGAATGTAGAGCAGAAATCAGGCCAAGGAGACAGAAGATGAAAAAATCGTACAGGAAGGTTTGAGAAAGAACGGGAAAAGGACAGACGTATAGACAAAGGAGAGAAATCTGGGATTAGGGGGGACTGGGAGAGCCAGATAAAATGATCAACGTTAAGTCGAAATTAATTTAACGGTGTGATTTGTGATGCGCTGATAAACTGCCGCCTCTGGTGAAATGCACTCAGGAGTATTTCTATCACGATAGAGCTCCTGCTATTGTGAGGAAGTTGGATTACAGCATCACAGGAAATGGATGCCTGCAGTGAGATTATCCGACTCAATCCTGAGAGGTGCAGAGCAGGAGCTCTAATCACTGTCAAAATTAAAAGATACTTCAGGGGTTCCTCAGATCATCACACTGCCAGACGCCTCTGGAGAACACCTAGGCATGTTCTTCAAGGTACCTCTAATACCCATTCCTTACTGACAGAACTTCAAATATATATTTCAAGTGTCTTTAAAAGTTCTTGCAGGAACTATCCTTTAGAGCTTCTCCTGAGGTTTCTTCCAGAGCGGCAATCTGAGGAACCCCAAATGGTGCATCAAGGATCTTCTTTTGCAGCGATGTTTAATTTCTGTTCAAAGGGCATCTTTAAAACTTTCTTAAGAAATGAGCCTCTTTAATCTTCTGGGTTGTTTGACATATTTAATTAATGTTTTGCCTGTAAGCAAAATCATCATTAATGCTGGTATACAGCGAGACCTCTAATGAAAATGTTCAGAACATCTCAGATCAGTGAAAAGTCGTCATTTAAATAGAAAAATCATTGTAAAACATAACAATAATGTTCTCCGCATGATCCAATATCTTGAGCCTCAACATGAACAGGAACGATTGCCCGGCCTGTAGTTCAGTGTCACCATATAATCTGATAAGTGCACATCTGAATCATTTATTTTACATAATTGATTTCCTAGCTTTGTTTTTTATTAGGTTAAAACGGGGAAAATTATAGGTTTTCAATGCAGTGTCAAAGTTGATCACACTCCCTGTTGAGAAAACAGCATATGCTGGTTTTGATGCTGGTTTAAACTTAAACTAGCGTCCCAGCTTCAAAACAAACCTTACTAGCTCAGCAGGGTACTGGCTATGTTTAGTGCTATTACAGCAATAAAATCCATGAATACAGAAAGGCCCATATATCATGGCATTCTCATACCATGCCACAAGAGGACAGCATTTCCATACTTCCTAACAGGAAATTCCCAAACGGACACGTTCAACAGCATAGCCCATAAATCGGAATGACAACCAATTACACAGCCTTCTGCCTATTAAATCCACTACAGCCATATTTAGGGCAAGAACCTCCGTGGCAGACAACATACAAAGAAAATATGGCCCACCTGTCTTGGCGCATTAAATATACCACTAAACTCCAGAGTGGTGGATAAATCTCTCCTGCGCATGCGCAGAGATGACAGCAGCGGGCGCTCGCGAGCTGAACTGGGGCAGGTGACGGGGATCTCTTCGCGCGCGCGAGGAGGATATCTTGGGCACGTAATGATGACGCGGTGGAATTTAATTTGCATGGCTAAAAAAACTAACATGTCACTGTCAATTAAATATCTCAACCAGATATAATTAGGAATGAAAAAACTGCAAGAGCGACAGCTGTGTGAGGGGGTTTTAACTTGATTTTTGTTCCATACAGGCTAGTCAATCTTTTAATATGTCGAATAAGTAATTTGTGTTTTATTATATTTTATAAAAGAAAACATGCAAAGCATTAAAAGTATGCTTTATAATAGAGATATATTTAAAATAGCTGAAAGTGAGACACTAGTTCTATTTCACAGCATTTTTACTGTCAAATCAAAATGAAAATAATAGTAGTGATAATAAATAGTTTAGTATATTTTAACAGCTGCTGGCCTTTCCAGTCTGTGATATTTTTTCAAATATTTTTTACTCACAAATGAATCAATTTGGGAGTGATTTGACTGATTATTGAAAATTGAAAATAACTGATTTAAAATAACAAATCTGAGCATCACTAGCTGTGATTTAGAAATAATTTAACTTTAGTTAAGCAGTAAGTGTAGATCTATATTATTTAGATGTTATATAATATTATTAATACATTTTCATTTTAAAAATTTTGATAGTTTTTTTGATAGATAGTGTTTTTGTTTTTTTTGTTATTATTTAAACAAGTCAAAAAGAAATCCAACAATCCAGTTTTTGCAAATGAACTCGCAGTATATATACAGTGCCCACTAATATTGGCACCCTTGGTAAATCTGAGCAAATGTGGCTGTGAAAATAAATCTGATTGTTTATCCTTTTGAACTTTCATCCAAAAAATTCACAATTCTAATCTATCATTGAAGTAAAACAATTTAAAATGGGGAATAAAACTCATGATGAAATAAATGTTTTTCTCCAATACTTGTTAGCCACAATTACTGGCCCCCAATTATTGCCATGTCCTTTTCCCAAGATAGCAGCTCTGAGTGTTCTCCTGTAATGCTGAAGAGTTTGGAGAACACCTGATAAGAGAAAAGAGAGCATTCTTTCATCCAGAATCTCTCCAGATCCTTCAGATCACCAGCTCCATGATGGTTCTCCTCTTTAGTTCTCCTCACTCAGGGTTCAGGTCAGAGGACTGGGACAGCCATGGCAAAGCTTCATTTTGTGCTCAGTGACTAATTCTTGTGTTTATTCTGATGTTTGTTTTGGATTATTGTCTCAGTGGAAGACCCAACTGTCACGCCATAGGCGTGCTGTGTTGATGTTTTCTCCTGTCCTTGCGTTCTATGTTTGTTTTCATGTGCCATGTTCTCGTGCCTTTTATGTTTACCTTTTGTATCATCGTGTTATCCCTTGTTCATGACTCCGCCCCGCTCTTGTCATGTTGCTCCCCACCAATCGTGTGTGTCCAGGTGTTCCCCCTTAGCCCTTGATTGTATCCTGTATAAAACCATGTCTGTTTCATATCCTGTTGTCGCTCGTTGAAGTATGTCCTGTCTGTAAGTGTGATCGTCAGCATTGGTCTGCATGTTCTCCTGCCCTTATGTTTGGTAGTCCTGGAATAAACATTCACGTGTTATTGAAATCTTCTGCCTTCGAGTCTCTTGTTCTCAGTGAATGCACACATCTCTGCAGACATCAATCTGCCATCACGGCCCCGTGCGCCGCCATCTCCTGTTACGGACATCGATCCGCTATTACGGCCTCAGCGAGCCATCACAGACTGTGACCGAGCTGAACTCACTGAATCCCGATCCGGTGCCGATCCCAGTTCCAGTTCCGGATTTACAACCAGGAGTGTCGACCACTGTTCCAGCTCCTGATTCACAGCTGACTTTGTTGTGGTTTGATAGTTGTTGTTTTTTTTTGTTATTTTCTAGTCAAAAAGAAATCCAACAATCCAGTTACGGCCTCAGCGAGCCATCACAGAACTCACTGAATCCCGATCCCTGTTCCAGTTCCGTCAGAAGTGCAGATTCCTGTTCCAGTTCCGTCAGGAGTGCAGATTCCTGTTCTAGTTCTGGATTTACAGCCAGGAGTGCCGATCACTGTTCCAGCTCCTGATTCACAGCTGAAAGAGCATGTTAGTGACTGTGAGTTACCATGGCCTGAGACCCCAGGGTCTTTTGATGACTCCAAGAGCACTCAGGTCTAGTAGTCAGCTTCTCTTAACTGTCCCACGTTGTCGCTGCAAAACTAAGGGTGGCCAGGCCTTTTCAACTGCAGCCCCCAAACTTTGGAACAGTTTGCCTGAAAAGTAAGATTTGCTCCTTCACTAGCTAGTTTCAAATCGTTTCTTAAAACGTATCTTTTTTCACTAGCATTCAATTATTGTTATTTTAAGAACTTGATTTTTATTTGTTTTTATATTATCTTTTATTGGATTTGTGCGTGTCCAATATGTATTTTGCTGTACAGCACTTTGGTGCAACTCTGTTGCTTTTAAATGTGGTTTAGAAATAAACTTTGACTTGACTTTGACTTGACTTTGATTACCCGTGGCCCAAGCCGCCTGAGCCTGCCTGTGACACTAATGTCCCGAAGTATCTGCAGGTGGCTGCACAACCTCAGAGTCCGTCTATTGATGCCACCTTTGAACTTTCACTAGGCCCTGAGCTGGCCGTGGAGGCCATTGAATTATGGTCTTGCCCTGAGCCAGTCACTGAGATCACTGAACTTTTGCTTTGCACTGAACCAGGCCCGGGAGCTGTCATCCTCTAACCCGAACGCCTCTTCATGTCCTCATTCGTGACAGAAAAAGACTCTGGGGTCTCGGGCCATGGTAACTCACAGTCATTAACAGGCTCTGTCAGCTGTGACTCCAGACTCCTGGTTGTAAATCCGGAACTGGAACTGGGATCGGCACTGGATCGGGATTCAGTGAGTTTGGCTCGGTCACAGTCTGGCTCGCTGAGGCCATAATGGCGGACCGATGTCCGTAACAGGAGATGGTGGCGCCGTGATGGTGGATCGATGTCCGTAACAGGAAATGATGGCGCACGGGGCCGTGATGGCAGATCGATGTCTGCAGAGATGTGTGCATTCACTGAGCTGATGCTTGCAAATGACTCGTGACTCAGTCGGCGGTTCTGGGTAGATCAGCCGAATGGATGACGTCCTCCCATCTGGGCACGGGCCGCCATCAAACATAAAAACACCACCGACCTCCATTGTAAATCTCTTACATCCGGAAGCTCCACAGGAGTGAATTGGCGAGCTACAGTCCAGAATGTGGCGGAGAGAACCGAGTCCCCGAGACCCGATTGTTCGGCGAGCCGGCGATACTCCGAGACAAAGTCCTCGAACGATGGGCCTTGTTGAATGAGCATGAGGAGTTCTGCGGTGAATGCCATCTCTTCGTGTGGCCTATGGCGTGACACCAACCATGGCCCATTATAAGATTTCTAACAGTCAGTGAATCAGTGAATTATTGATTTGTTATCTGTGGGTATTTGATAGAATCCATAATGCCATTTGTCTAAACAAGATGTCCAGGACCTCCAACAGAAAAATAGAGCCACAACATCAAAGACACAGCAGTATACTTCACTGTACACATGGAGTACTTTTTATCCCTGTGTTCACCAAACCCATCTAGTTTCATCTAATCATAGAAGCAAGTGCCATTTGTAGTTCCAGTCCTGTCTGACAACTGAACATGCTGGAGATTGTTTTTGGATGAGTAAGGAGAATTCGTCTTCGCCTTCAGGTCTATTGCTGCAAACTAATCCTGGGGACAGATGCATTCGAAAATGTGTTTCTGTGTCAACATCTTGAATGGAAGCCAGTGAAGAGCTCAGTTCAAGACTCGCAGATCCAGGATCGGTCGTAACCCACCACCTTTCTTGGACACTATGAAGTATAGGTTGAAAAACCCTGCTCCCGGTAGGATTTTTCAGCTCGTGCTCCCGGTCCTTGAACTGCTGCCTGAAACGAGAGGAGAGTGAGTGTGAAACAAAAGCTCTTTTACAGGCCTGTCGACAGCACCTCGTCCCCTCAGGGGACCCAGAGATATAAGAATTAGCTTTTTTGTCGAGGTTTTGGGTACCACTGACCATGAGGCCAATGGCTGGTTGTGAATACAAAACAAAAGATTCTCCATCTGGCCCTCCTCCGGGGGAGGGAGTGGTGTGTTCACCATCTCCTGAAGAGCAGCTCCTTCCATCTCTGGGTTGCCCGTCCTAGTGCCTCTTGCACTTCCGCTTGCCACCAGGTTTGGCGGGGACCCGGATGGGCTGTGCGGGAGCCCTGCGGCAACGAGCAGGCTGAGGCTGAGCTGGCGGGGCCCGGATGGAGGCAGCTGCTGGGCGGCACGGCAAGATGTGCTTGGTGGCCTCATTCTGCTTCTGGGTGGCGGAGAACTGCTGGGCAAAAGTCTCCACTGCGCTGAAGAGGCCGGTCTGGGACACGGGAGCATTCAAGAACCGGGTCTTGTCTTGTCATGCATGTCTGCCAGACACAGCCACAGATGGCACTCTTGGACCACCATAGTGGACTTTGCCGTAACCTTGGTCGCTCGGAGCGCAAGGTCTGTCATGGTACAGAGTTCTGCCAGGACTTCCGGGTCGTGGCCACCCTCATGCAGCGCTCTCAGTGCCTTGGCCTGATACACCTGCAGCAATGCCATAGCGTGCACGGATGATACAGCCTCTCCACAAGCTTTGTAGGCATTGCCGACGATAGACGACGAGTGTCTACAGGCCCGGGAGGGGAGCAACAGGTTACGCTGCCAGGAAGTAGAGACCTGTGTACACAGTTGTATCGCAACTGACATCTCAACCTGGGGGACCCCCGTGTAGCCCCTACCTGCACCACCGTCAAGGGTGAAGGAAGTAAAGATTAAAAGACCAAAACATTCTTAAAGTTCATCTCACTCCTGGGAATGAGTCGTCAAAAGTCAAAAATGACGGATGAGTAAAATAAAAGAGTTAAAAGCTCTAATGACATGCGCTTCGTGCCGGCAGCACGCATACAATCTAGACATCATTAGATAGAAATGGCAAGCTGTGGCCTTAAGACATTTGATGATAGAAGAAACTGTGATCTGACTCCACTCTCAGTTCTGTCTGAGATAATCGCAGAAGCAGCAGTGGGAGGAAGTTTAAATGTCCCTTTAGTTATGACATTTTCTTGGTAATAATATGCTCTGAACGATAACGAATGGAGAAGTCAAGGTGATAATTAAACAGGCTTGTTTTAACTGTTGGCCACTGAAGCAACTCCTAGTTCATTCCTGGCTCACCTCGGTATCCTAATTAGTCAAATTAATGAATAAATGGGACTGTTTCTCCTAACAAGACTATTAGCAGCCCTGTATGAATGGAGCTAATAAGAACAGATTGCGCCTGTATTTTGACCTAAAGGGGCTTATGTAATTTGTGAGTTTGTGTGTGTGTTTGTGTCTTTCTACAGTCTGTAGACTTCTGACAGAAATGAGCAATTAAGGTAGGAGACAATAAACTTTTATCACGTAATGGTTTTTCGTATAATTCTTGACTGAATTGAACTGTTTAGCTTCTTTCTGTATCTGTTCATGACTTCAGATGTCTATACAGAATCTGCAGCGTTTATCATTTTCAGTGAAAATAAGAGGGATCATGTTCTTCTTATGTAGCTCTGCCAGGATTCATTTATATGATGAAAGCTGTTGCATGTATTCTATGATCCTGTTCAGTGTCTTGTCTCCTCGAGCATGGATGATGTTTTTGTGGTAGTTTCTGAGTCACTGGTGTGTTCTGAGCTCTTCACAAACATCCTCCAGGACTGCTCAGCTCTTTGGAATATTATCAAATCAGTTATGCAAATATCTTAAATAAAGGCCAAATTATATTAAAAAAAAACCTAATTTTAATCTTAGATGTACACTGTTTAAAACTTTGGGTCAGTAAGATTTTTAAGTGTATTGAAAAAAGTCTCTTATGCTCTCCAAGACGGTGCTTAGTTAATCAAAATACAGGAAAAACAGTAATTCTGT
>JAUMHR010000076.1:14842817-14855707 GCA_032361145.1 Enteromius fasciolatus
ATGTGCTAATTAGCAAGTTTCACTATGAATACGGCTAAATAAAGATTCTCTGAGAGCGCCTCGGAAAAGAGGGGCGGGGTCAGCGGAGCTCGTGAAGATTTAAAGGGGAAGTACACAGAACAGGGTGATTTCTAAAGGGCTGTTTATGACAGGGGAAAAATTGAGAAGAAAATCTTTGAGAAATTTTAAAACAAACTATAATACAAACTTTCCATTAAGATCCTAAAGAATCATATTAGCTTGTGGAAAATTGGCTTTATATGACTCCTTTAAAAAGTTTTACAGTTTTATTAATAATTTGGTATGTCTGCTGATTATAGGGTTTATAACGACAGTCAATCAATCCAAGAAATCTCGCAATGCCTCTGAAGGTTTGCTGAGGACCCCTAATTAAGAACTGCTTTAACACCGAAATACAATAAAGAAATAATACTTTTATTCAACAAGAATGCGTTAAATCGATCAAACGTGACATTGCATGTATTTATAAAAGTACAAAAGAGTCAGATCCCACAAAATGATCGGTCTTCAATATTGATAGTAATATTTAATAAGCACAAAATTAGCAAATCAAAATGATTTCTAAAGGATGACTGAAGTAAAGGCTGCTGTGCCATTTCAGGAGTAAACAACATTTTAAAATAAATCCAAATAGAAATATCTGTTTAGAATTCTAATAATATTTACAATTTTACACCGTATCACTGCAATATTAAACTCTATTTCTGCATCAAATGCTATGATAGCATGATTTACATAATTGATAATTGTCTCAGGGAACTGATTGCCTACGTCTTGGTTAATTTAATTGATCTCGTATCACTCATTGCTTTTTTCTTCTCTCGTAATATGATAATTTCAGCTCAATAACTGAGTTTCGATTGCTATATGCACATTACATTATAGTCTGGCATAACTTACTGCTTAATTGCAGCACTTGATTTGCACTTCTACGTGAGTCCATTTACACTCCAATCACAACAATCAACATTTGCTAATTAGAATACAGTAAATCACTGAGTGGCTGTTAAAATCTCATTTGCCTCACCGTCTTCATTAGACGCCGGGAAATGAACAAAGAAGCAAAAGCAAGGAGTCAGCAGCAGAATCAGCAAAGCCTCTCAGTGGTTCTCTCAGAGCCAGGTCCACAGGTCCCGTGCAGCAGCTCCTGATGATGCATGCTGTAGTAGATTCCTGTGGCAGCAGCTGCATCAGGTGCTCATGTTACATTTAGCTCAGCATTTTGTACTACAGAATTATTAATAAAGCACAAGACACCACGACAGCGCTGTTGTGAAATGCTGAACACAAACATGCACAACACTGCAAAAAAGCTAAACGCTGTCTGTGATGTTCTATCACGGTTGAACACTGGGGGGTGGTATTTTCATATACTGTATGTAGATATAGATATTGTTTGTTCTCAAAGACATCATTTCAATAATAAAATATACTCTGAATGCGAAATTAAAACTGCCAGTAGGTGGCAGTAAGTCACTGTGAAACGAATCATTTAAAGGAATGATTCATTCAGGTGTTTCTCAGTGCTACGACTGGGTGAAGCGGTCAGAGTGAATAAAACGCAGCTGCTGACCAATCAGAATCCAGGAACAGAACCGTTTTATAATGTGGTATAAAGCTTGTATCCTGCTTGTTTGGGAGCGTATGCTCTGGCGTGACACAGCAGTTTAATAACCAATGCCTTGCCGTTCTAATGCGAAGAGGAAATATGTAAGCACATTCCTTGTTGGTATTCGCAGCATAGACAGCTGGCAGTGACAGACTGCGATAATGTGTTTGATTATGCCAGAGGCTTTTCCTTACTGCTGTCTCTCTTTTTCTCCTGCGCTCCACAATTACCGCAGCAGAGCTTTCTCCATCATAACACCGCAACATTCGAGCACGCTATAAATGTTAATGTTTCCCGGTATGACAGGTTGTGTGTTGCTGCGCTGCTTTATCGTTCCCTCTCCGCACCGAGCTTTCAGAAGAAAACACTGTTGACTGTTCAGGAGCGTAATCACTGCGGCATCAACTCTACTTTCATCTGGATGTTTACAAGCCATGTCTGTTTCTTTCATTTGTCATTTTCACTGAATTCTTTTGGGCTTCTTTGTGTGATTATAATAGTCCCCCCTTCACTAAATGATACCACAAAGTATGTGACGTGTGGAGAAAAAGTGCTATTAATTCATTTGATGGAAAGATTTTAGTGTGAAGCAGAAACCACACGCTGTAGGAAAGCCCTGGCTGCTTTTATTCAATCAGTCAATAAACGTGCAACTAAACCAGCATCAACCAGGTTTCACAGGGGTTACAGCAATGTTCAGCTGGTCCGACTGAAAGTCTAACTAAACACAAGCTTGGTCAGGCTAGCTTAAACCACCTAAGACCAGAGCCTGTTCAGGCAGGGTTTTGTGGGATATTTGGTTGGTTAGAATAAGAGTTCATCTAAACACAAGCTTGGTCAGGCTGGGAAACACCTTAAACCAGCTTAGATCCAGCTGGACGTTGGTTTTCATCTGGTCAGATCAGGAGTTCAGCAAAACTGGCCAGGCTGTGAAACTATCGTAAAGTTTGTACTGTACTGTACTATATACATTTGGTGTCTGAAGTCTGTTACCGTCAAACTCTGTTACCAAGGTAGAGTAACAGTGCTGATAATAGAGTAACAGAACTGAATATTTTATTGCTGGCATAAATGCTAAGAGCACATGACACTAATAAAAACATGATTAAAAGAGCTTTAAATAACCCAATGTGAGATCAGTTATACATTCTGTGTCCTTCTGATATTGTGGTAACAGAGTTGATCTTCTACAAAATAAGTTTTTAGATGAAAATATTTATATATTTAGAGAGAGCACAGATACTGTACCTTTCAGTGCTTCAGATCTTATCAGTGAGTGAAAGTGACATCATTTCCTGTAACTTACACAATTCTGAGATAATTCCACCGATTTAAAGGAAAATATGGTTTGGTAACAGAGTTGACGCAAGATTTACAGAAAAATGTAAATAATGTAATGTTGTAGAATTAAGCGAGTAAAAAATGTATAAAAATGCCTTGTAAGAAAGTATTCCAGGTGAGCATCTTAACACCGAACAATGACACTGACATGTTTTAAGATATGTCAGAGCAAGATATTTTCATCTGAGACATGCAATTTAGTCTGGGACTGGCTTAAGCCTCGTCTGTGAAACTGGGGGCAAATGTACGTAGCATAAGGATTAAACCTGTTTTATTATCATCTATCACTTTTCTGTCATGTTTTACTGTTTTTTCTCTCTCTCAGGGTTGAGTTTAGTCGTGGGTCTGGTGCTCTATATCTCCAGTATCAATGATGAAGTGATGAACAGGCCTCGGGAGCCGGAGCAGTTCTTTCACTATCACTATGGCTGGTCATTTGCCTTTGCTGCCAGCTCCTTCCTGCTCAAGGAGGTCAGTCCCAGAGCCTGGTAACACTCGAGCTGACTGCGTGGACTCTTATCACAGAGCTCAGTTCATTAATATGCAGCTGTGTTAGCAGCTTTCACTGCTGTTAGCTGCTAAACCAATAGGTCTGCCCTCATCAGTATGCATTAATTTTAGCCTAGCTTTTGCTGGGGTGAAGGCTACGCATTTCCGTTATGCTGCATATATGCTAATTAAGTTCAGTGCAGAAGTTTGTAAATGTCAGCATCTACTGTCTGCAGTAACCTCGACTTATGATATATGCATATACAGTTAGAGATCATACATAAAAAAATCTAATTGAAGCCTGGAAATAAGCAAAGTTTGAGGATTAAATTAGAAGTCTTTCGAACTTCTGCCAATTTTGTGCACCGTCATTCAGAAGTTTAATACGTGCTTTGAAAGAAGTCTCTAACGCTCTCCCAAGATGGATTTATTCAATCAACAAAAAAAACTGTAACATTGTCAAATATTATTACAATTTAAAATAAGTTTTCCATTTTAACATATTTCTCTATTTTAATAGATTAAACACATTTTTTCCTTCAGTGATTACTTTTTTAGGATTCTTTGATAAATATGAAGTGCAAAAAAAGCATTAATATGAAAAAAAGGATAAATATGTTTGAAATGTTCGAGTTTATTCCATCAAACGCACATACTTTACTTTAGAACGGCTGTTAATGCAAAAATATGCGTTTCACCCCCAGATGGTGTAGTTACAGCTTCCTGGGTCATGTTAACCAGCCAAACTTGACCCCTTGGGCAGAGAGCATTTCTAATTGGCTTGTCTTTTGCAAAGAATTGTTGAATAATTGCAACTCGTAGCTTCATAACGTTACAGTTGAGTCACTGATGTCACAATTTTCATTTTGGGGTGGAGTAACCCTTTAATGACAGAACTTTAATTTTTTGGATAAACTAACCCTTTAAAATGAGGACTGTGGGTAATTGTTTTGTTGTACCAGGGCGCTGGAGTCATGTCTGTCTATCTCTTCATGAAACGTTACGCCGAGGAGGAGATGTACCGGCCTCACCCTGCGCTCTATCGCCCTCGCCTGTCTGAATGCAGCGACTACAGCGGCCAGTACCTGCACCCTGACTCCTGGCCTCCTCCTCAGCGCGGACGCAGCGGCTCCGAGGTGTCCAGCGACATCTCCATTCAGCTCAACCAGACCCCGCTGCCTCCTCCGGCGAAAAGCGGCGGGCCCCCCAATCCTCAATTTTCCTCGGGCCCTTCATCTGGGGCCAGCTATCACCTCCCACCTGCTTCCTCCTCCTCTTCCTCTTCCTATCCTCACACCATCCACTCCTCCCATTCCGTTGGCCACGCCCCTCAGTCCCTCCCAATGGCCACGCCCCCCTCCGCTGTCCCGCCCCCTCGCTACCATGCGCATATGCGTATGAGCGCCTCCCCGTGTTAGATCTCCTCCGTTTAAGATTTTTAAACAGCAGAAAAATGGGCATAGCATTAGATAAGAGGATAAATCTCCAGAGACTACGGGTGCTACGTTGAAAAGAGGCAGACGAGGAAGCGCATCACTTACAATTCTGTGCCTGAATGAAGTTTAATAGATTCTCAGAGCGAGATTAATAAGAGAAGGAGCAGCATTAATACGTATAGAAAGAATGTATGGAGAAGAAAGGTACAAAATACTGATACTCTATACATATTTAAATTTCTATGTAAAAAGTTCAAACCGTATTTCACACCATGACATTTTTCCTCCCTCGTCACGTACCGTGAGCACCTTGAGCCTACTTCTACCATTTCTTGTTGATACTAAAGCAAAAAGACACAAATGTGCTCCAAAGGTGGCGGATTTAAACATGATTTATTTCAGCGGACAATTTCTGTAAATAATGTATGAAGAGCAGTATCTAGTGTAGTCCAACATATTTATCATGTGGGCAAAGAAAACCTCTAGGTGCAGGGTTGGATTTGTCCTTTGCTATGGATTTGTAATGTTTTTAGATTTGTACATCAGGGCAGATGTTCAACAGAGCTGGCTGATGTTTCTTTACTGGGATGTTGTACGCTTGGCCCCACGGCCCTCAATATGCCTTGTGTTTTCTTGTGCTCTCATATAAAAACAACAATGTTTTAAAAGCATTTAGCAGCGGTATAGCACGATACGAAAAGGAATTGTTTGAAAACATATTTACCCTAACCTGGAACGGAGGCGGACTCCTATATGAATTCTGTTCAATCATCATCTTAAAATCGCTTCTCGCTTATTATCGATATAATTACTACGACTATTAATGGAATTGTTTCTTATGCAAGGTATATGCTGTCGAGTGTTAATGTGGGTTAATGAAAAAGAGCAGAGCTCCTGGTGTACTGCGCCACCTGCTGGTCATGCAGCATCAGTGCAGCGAAGCGCCTTCTCTGAGCCACTAGTTGTATGAAATCTGTATTGGATTCATTGACTAAAATGAGTCAGCACTTCTGTACCTGGTGCCTGCGGATGCTGCATCGATTGAGCAATGCAGTGAAGACAATTTGTACAGTATGATTATTTCACCAATAAATCAGTCCCTTAAACGTCAACCTTTGTAGAAAAATATCCCTTAATACACTTTAGCTTATAGATATTATTATAATGATCTGTTATGCCCTTAAGACTAAAAATGTAATGCACAGAAGCTTGAGATATTTTCCAGTTCTAACAGATAACGTTCATTATTGTGTGTAAATATTATGATCGTAAATAGTTCTGAAGAACAGGACTGGCTCCTGCTGGATAGTACAGAAATACGTAGCGTACGATTTATATTATAGCCATATCACGTGTGGAATAAATGGGGAATGAAAAGAGCAAGAGGAATGATGTTTGAATCCTAATATTTCTTCAAGCGTTGCTGGTGGTACAGATTAAGTTTGAAATGTGAATATCTGTTTATGTTTCTTGTCTTTTGCTAATAATTGCGTTATAATGAGCTCTCTCGGCTGACGTTTGTTGTTGTAGCGCTCTGCTAAGGGTTTGGCTTATAAATATGTATGTACCATTTTGCATGACTTTTTTTTTTCATCTTCATACCCTTTTCCTCTCAATGTTTTTTTTTTTTTTTTAGCTTATTCCCGGTGGGCTGTCCTTGTCTTGATTTGTCTCTCTCAAAGTCCCATTAAGCTGAAGCTGCCTTGTCTTTTAGCCTCTCAGCCTTCTGTCTGTACTTTTCTGTTTCCAGTTATTAGTTCTGCATGCCTTTCATTCCATAAAGCCAAAGCAATTGTGCCTGACTTAAGATGATGATGACAGTTATTATTATTATTAATATTATTATTAAAACTGTGGCATTTCTTCTTTGTAATCTGGAATTTGCTTAATAAAAAATTAAGAAACTAAAACAAATTGACATTGAATGACTGGTGTTTTATGTCCAGCGCATTTCTAACACATTTACTGCACACTGCATGCTTGGAATCTGATTCAAAAAAATATTATTATTACATGATATGCCATTCTTAATAACTTTAGCCTACAGAGGACTCCTTTTTCTGGTTACGTAAAAAACATGCAAATAAATACATATAAAAAGTAGACTAAATTTTATTTTATTTTACTTTAGGTCATTTAGGGCCTATTTTAAGGTCACTAAGATTAATTTTATCAAAAAGCAGTTACGTATAATAGTTTACATTTGAAGCATCTAATGATTTTTTACTGGCAGTAATTGCTTAATTGGGATGCAAACAACTTGATAATTAAAAAAACAAAAATAAAAAAGCCTAATTTTCTTAAATTTCTGTTGATTTCAGGGTGAAACGTGTCCCAGACAGTTTGCTTTGTGAGGTTTTAACTCGACGTCGAAGGGTTCGTGTTGTTAATCGCTCTAGTTTATTCAGTGATCAGATGCTGAACGACAGTGTAGTTGTTTTTATATTTCTGATTTCCATACATATACTGAAATTATTCTCATCTCTATGAATTCCTCGTGCAGGTCAGGGAGTATCCGAGATATTCTCGTGGTTTAGAACGACTCCAGGAGGAGGCCAGGAGTTATTAAGGAAATAAACCTGTGAGCTCTTTCAAGCTTTCCAATATAATCACAGTCACACCTAAAATCAACATTCTGTTATCAGTCGTAATTTCTTCATATTTTGAAGCAAGTTAGTTAGCTGTTTTGGGTCACCATTGACTCCCATAGTATTTTTTCTCTACTATTGAAGTCAATGGTGACCGAACAGCCTGGTCACAAACCTTCTTTAAAATATCTTCCTTTGTGTTCAGCAGAACAAAGACATTCAGACAGATTCAGAACTACTCGCGGGTGAGTAAATGATGACAGACTTTTTATTTCTAGGTGAACCATTTCTTTAATATATCAGTGTAATCAGATCTGAGTAAGTGGTCAGTGCATCAGCGATTAGCACTTGAAGCTCCATTGATCCCTTCTTTCTCATATCTAACTTTGATGGAATGGCTTTGAAAGACCTTGGGAAATAATCTGGAGGCATTATTTACCCTCAACGCACAATGTTTGTAAGGAAACGCTCCCTGTTGGTTAAAGGTGCGACTGCATTATTGCTGCAACAGCACTCACTGAATCTGAGGAATTGCTTTCATGGCAAACCCCCCCCAAAAGCCTAGTGACAGAATAAACACCCACGTGAATAAGGAACCACATGCATGCATCTGTCAGTGTGTTCAGACCACAGGGATGTTTGAAGCAGAACTGAGAGCTGATCACCACCTCTCTACCTGAAGACGTGTGGGCGAGCAGTGTGCCTCTTTCTCTCTCAGAGGAACATGTGAGCAAACGAAGGCATATCTTCAGCGTTTGCCAAGGCATATAAATAAATACATCACACGGCATACTAGATTAAATAATCACACCGACCTGCTGGAGTCCTTACAGTCTTAAAATTACTTCTGATTAATAGGATATATGTCCTGATCCGTTGCTCTGTTAACAATTTTGGCCAAGACCGATTAATATTTGAATTAATAAATGATTATTTATTTTATTAATAATTGCTTATGGCTTAGGGATGCACCCCTGCCTTAAAGTTTTACCAGTTAATATGTCAGCTCATATTGCTCTCTTCATAAATATTTTAAATTTGATTTGTGTAAAATATGTGAAATCTCGTGTGTGCTTCAATTGCTGATCTAGAGTTCATTATAAATGCTGCACGTGTGGATCTTATTCAAGGTAGGTGTCTTTTTTACAAATGAAAAGAAGGCTGTGAGGAAAAATGCAAATAAATTTGACACTTCTGGTAAACAGATGATTGAACGTCAACCTGAACTCATTCACTCCAAACAAGGTGCATTCTGACCGAAACATCCGCCTTATGAAACAGTGTTTTAAAAATGCCACGTTAAAAGGAAATGTGTGGTTTAATCAGTCCATTCTTCACTCGCTGACAGAATCTATATGCTTTGTTCGATTACTTCGTGTCTGTCATCCAGCAGACCTGTTCCTAGAGGACTGTGATTTGTGTTTTGATCAATATTAAGCAAGTCCTGTCTTAATTCCTGCTTCAGCGTCGTTTATTCCCATGAACACAAGTGTCTCTGAACGCCCCCTCATTCACCGCCTCGAACAGCAGCGGGGATACATGTCCACACAGCGAAGGTAAGGCGAACGAAAAACACCCAGCACTTGCGTTTTATTCACACGATTAGAAGAAAGCACAACCTGTTTATTTCCAGAATCTGAGATTGAACGGGCGCGCGCGCGGTGCGCTCGAGTCGGTACGGTTGTTGTGTTGTTGGTGTGTTTGATGCTGGATCTGTACACAGTTGTTTGTGAAATGGCTAAATCGTTTGAGTCGACGGCTGAAGGCTCTCGGGAGAAACATCTGTCAGTCATTCTGAGAGCAAGCAGTCGTTGCTTTTATGTCGAATCATCCTCTTTACGGCGAAATCAACACATCGTTGATCGACGGAAGCTCCTCCGGCGCTGCGATATCGCTACGTGTTGCTCTGACCCATACAAGACACTTCATGCTTAAGAATTTAAGTGATATAATGCATATAAGGCTATGTCATTATAAATGTGTAAATCAATCTTAAAATGGTTGGATGCATCTTCATTCATTCATATTCATTCATTCACTCCCTCGCACGGAGCTCATTAACCAGTGCCAGTGCGTTTTAATGAAAAACGACTTCAAATGCCTTTCTATGTGACAGCAGCAAAAATGAAAGCAATGTGCAGTTTAGATCCCTGGTTTAGAGAAGTTGTGTGAGATCTCTGTTGTTTCTATCAGACATGACACATGGTTGCCATGTTACGTGAATGTTTCTGTGCTGGGAGGCCATTAGTGCCCTACAGAAGACCGTTCACATTCAGACAGCACGAGCTGACTAATGCGTGTCCGGAGGACGGCCTGCTGTTCGGTGCCCACAAGTGCTTTTATTGTAGTATCTCACTATTTTATATCAGAATTGAAAAAAATGTATAATAATGCATACTAATACATATGAAGGGTGTTTTACTAGAAAGTCCAAAATTGTTGTGAATAAAAACTGCATGAACTGTAATTAGATCAAGTATAGAGAGAGAGAGAGAGAGAGTTAAAGGTATAATAATAATAGTCGTTATTATCGTGATGTTTATTATTATTAGAAATATTATTATTATGAATTATTGCTATTAGGAATTATTTTATGATTATTTTATTGTTTTCTGTCACCAGGGTATATTATTCTTTTCCCCCTTCCTTTTATTAATTCATATTAAATGTATTATAGGCGTCATTGACATCTTAGCAGGGACCAAAAAGTTTTGTGAGCAAAAACTGCATGTGCTTCAAATATATTACAGAATAAATGAAAATATAATCTTTAATGGTTTGTGTTTTATATAACGACAGATATGACCTCCTTCTTCTAAATCTCACTCTTGTTAAATTCATGCATTTATTTATCTATCTATACACACAAATAAATGAGAAGTTTTGTCTCGTCTGGTTCTGGAGGTGCTGATCTCGGTTTGTGTGTTCAGCTGTAGTGTTTCTGAGAATGAGCCCGAGTGAACACACAGAACAGAACACTAAGTAACCGTCTATTAGAGTCTGAGCTCGTGGGGGGGGACAGATCTGTTCTCTCTGTGCATGTCATTACTGCATCACCACACGGCCAGAACAGAGCGAAGCCACCGCCAGGTGCGCTCTGAACATCCATGACAGGCGAGGCTTTGGCAAATCACTAGGTATGTTATGATGAACCCCCCCCCTCCACACACACACACACACACACACTCGCATCACCTCACTCACCAACATCACACACACCATCCTGTTCTGTTCTCCACTTCAGAATGCGCTGTTGCCATGGTGACGGAATGGCACACGCTCCGTCTTGCTTTCTCTCTATTCTCTTTTTCTTTATATATCCCTCTCTCTTCCCGCGGATGTATGGGCGACGTAAGCATCAGGATCAAATGCATGTACTGCTGTCATGATAATGATCGTTTAATGGCACGGATGCAACCCCGAGCTGTGAACCTTAAACATGTTCTGTCTCTTTCAGCTCATTGTTTGTTTCTCCTCAGGAGGGGAAGCAGTAGGATTCCTGCCATGAAATCTCTCTAAGAAGAGAAAAGCAGCGAAACCTAGAAAATCTACACCCACCCACAGGCAGGAGACAGGGGGAGAGAAAGAGAGAGAGAGAGAGAGAGAGAGAGCGTGAAAGAGAGGGGGGGAGAAAGAGCGAGGGATAACAGTCGATGGATGCTGCTTGGACGCTCTGCTCGGTACAATCTTCAGTGACAAGGACCGGAGAGCTGCAGGGATGGATGGGAAGGGAAGACACATTCCTCCAGGTAATCAGATCTCATTAATGGCCGCCGGTGCTGTGCTGAGACCACCGTGTCTCGTTCTTCTGCTCATGTTTAGTGCAATGCTCCTGAACAGGTTCCGCCGGATGACGGCATCATTTTCAGCTCGCTGTTGTCTTCTCAGGGAACTTTCTTGCAGACGTCTAAAGACGCTCCAGAAGTGCTGATTGTCAGTCTGGGTTCATGCGTTCTGCTAGGTTTCTCATGATTGAGTTCATTGTGTTGGTTTGTTACTCAGCGCTGTGTTCGGAATCGATTGTGGAAACTGAGCTGGAACGTGTTTGTGTGTAATATCTGACTGTCCGTGGAAACATGCCAGTCAGTACTTCATGTCACTCAGACGTTTGTATATTGTAATGAAACATCTGAGCTAACTAATACATGGAGAAATAACCTCGAATTGCAGAAAATAATACAAAATAATATATATATACAATTTATTATATATATATATATATATATATACATATAAAACATACATGAATTAGACATGAATATCATATTAAAAGGTTAGTTCACCCAAAAATGAAAATGAGTTTCTGTGAGTGTTTAACACTGTATCCTGGCTCTTCTAAGCTGAGAATGCTGCTGGATAGCGGCCGTTATTCTGAAGCTCTGTAAATCAGATATATCCACAAGGGTTCGTCTTGGCTGACCTCTGACTCGATGTATACTGGAAGCTGAGTCAGAGGTCAGAGGTCAGCCAAGAAGCCGGATCGGTTATAATCTGAAAACTAGAAATATTTTTGTTGTAAAACCTCATCGATCTGCTTCAGAGGCCATGTGTTACCCCCCGAAGGCCAGGAATATATCTGATTTACAGAGCTTCAGGAGAACGGCCGCTATCCAGCAGATCACCAAGCTCCGAAGAGTCTGAAAAAAGAAGAAAGTCATATGAGGGCTGGCTCGGGGTGAGTCAAATATGCTGCGATTTTCATTTTTAGGTGAGCTATTCCTTTAGTATGATATTATAAATGAATGTGCATACAATATATTTATCATATATAGAGACAGAGCAAGAGTTAGTGTTGTGGCACATTGTAATGAACTTCATCTACAAGTAAAAATATAATATTCATTCAATTCAGTCAGTATTTCATATCCACATTTATTTTTAGTAAATAAGTCTCAATTTAATAAGCAGCATTAATGTCATTTTTACAAAAGTTTAGTGTTTATATTTTGGAATATATATATATATATGCAGTAGTCACGGGAGGAGCTTACGACAGTCACATAAAATAATAAAGTGTCCAAAATAAAGAAGGGAAGCGGCGTCCTCGTCGTGCTGTGTTCGAGGGAGGAGGGTCCAGGTAAGGGGCGGAGTCTGGCGGCCGCACGCGCTCCCTCTCTCAGATCCTGGGTGCTTCTTTAGCAGCTTCACCCTATTCGACCCTCACGGCACTTCCAAGGGGATTTAACGGCCTGGCATCCGGCCCTCAGCCGTCTCACGGGTGCGGTTCTCATCCGGCCCTCGGGTCCAGCAGCTCACGTCTTTGGCGGTGTGGCGATCCCTCATCACACCCTTCCTGGACCCACGAGGACACCAGCGTGCATGCACAGGAGAAGCGCGCTCCGCCTTTAACAGCGGCGGTGATGAGGCTTCATTCATCTCAGGTGCGCCGCCAGCCTGGTGAAGGGA
>JAUMHR010000076.1:14857489-14876968 GCA_032361145.1 Enteromius fasciolatus
GAGTTCGCAGTTCTCCCGGCTCGCTCGCCCGACAGCTCGCCAAATTTGCTTACTATCTCATTACAAGGAAGCATGAACTCTTGAAACCCCATCATGATGAGAAATATACAGTAAACATTCATTATCAACATTACATGTGACACACGACCCTAATGAACAGAACTAAGAAGAAACAAAGAAAAACATCAAACTGAATTTTAAACGTAATGCAGGCAATTCTGGGAAGGTCAATTTTTCTGTAAATTTTACAGGAATTTACCATTAACAGGCTTTTACCGTAGCATTTTCACAGTTTTTTACTGTTAAAATCACAGTCATTTTTTGCAGTGGTATAATGCTTTCTTGGTCATCCTTATATACAAGAAAAGTAAAAAGTTTTCTTCTTAAAGGAACACTCCGTTTGTTCTGGCGGAGCACTTTTAGCTTAGCTTAGCATAGTTCACTGAATCGGATTAGACCGTTAGCATCTCGCTCAATACTGACCAAAGAGTTATGATATTTTTCCTATTTAAAGCTTGATTCTTCTGTATGTACAATCGTATAATAAAAAGTGCGTTATTCCAGGCCGATATGACTAGGATCTATACTCTCATTCTGGCGTAATTGTCAAGGAACTTTGCTGCTGTACCTTGATATCACGCAGCATCTGAAAACGCTGGGGACGCTGGGGTTCACACAGAATTGTCCATGATTCTTGGCACTCAAAGGCATTCTCTTTTGCCATCTTGTAGCGTAGTGAAGTGAAAACAGCGAGCGCTGGGAGACACTGGGCATATGCAGCGCACCAACATGTTGTCTAAAGTCAATGGTTTATATCACACTGCGGGAAGCCTTTGACCTGGGGTGACTCACAGCCATTGACATCTACTCTAAATCCATTTCCAACAAAACACCTCACCGACTGTTTGACTGAACTCCATTCAAACACCTTTTATTTTTTCCTTTACTCTTTTGTCAGTTTTATTTATAGGGACACTGAGAATAAGACAGGAAATGATTAGGGGAGACTGGGCTGAAAAAGGTTGCAGGTAGAACTCAAAGAAAGTGTTTGCGTCACCCTTGACTAAGTGCAACTTTATTGTAGTTTGTTCAGAATTCAATGTTCTCTCTCTTTAGGACTGAAGAGAGGAGTATGTTCCCAGATTAATCATTTCCCAGAGGATGCTGATTATGACCAGGATGCTGCAGAATATCTTTTACGTAAGTCACAAGTGGGCATGTTTTATAGACTATAGCTGATTTTTACGTTATATATATACACAAGCGTATGGGAAAACCAATGCATCTGAAGGTGTTTTTCTTCTTCCCAGGTGTAGTGAGGGCCTCCAGTATATTTCCTATCCTCAGTGCCATATTATTGCTGCTAGGTGGAGTGTGTGTGGCTTCTAGTCGCTTCTACAAGACCAAAAGACACATCATTTTGGGAGCAGGCATTTTGTTTGTAGTGGCAGGTAATATTTCTCATTGTGATAGTTGTAAAATCCCAAATTACAGTCATTTGTGATGGGATGAATTCACAAAACTTTCTATTATGCTTTTGTGTGCCATAATTCCATGTTTAATGATATTGTTAACTAGAACTTCTGTAAAACTAAAAAATTCAATGAAATTGTAGGCGTATTAAAAAAATAAAAAAACAACAAAATTACAAAAATTGTAACTAAAATTAATTTAATTCACAATATTAATAAATACTATTTTAAATAAATACTACTATAAATAATACTAAAATAAAAATTATTAAAATTTATATTATATTTGTTTATTAAACAGGTCTGTGTATTAAATATTAAAAAATTGGACAATTAAGGCCCGGTTTCACAGACAGAGCTTCGTTTAATTGGAACATTTAAGTCATTTTGATAAATATGCCTTAGGAAAAGGCTTTACTGGTGTGCATCTTAAGACAAAACAGAGGCACTGACGAGATCACTCGGTGCAAGTGTCTTTCAGTTTTTGAGCCCTGTGCTTGAAACCAGGGGTGAATGTTCAAATTAGAAAATCACACCTCATTTCTATGCTCAATAAGTATGTTTATTATGTGATATAACTCAAGTCAGCGCTGGAAGCCTGGTGTGATTTATATTTCCTGTCATGATTAGAGATGTTATCAACAGTAACAGCACGAATAGTCCAACATTCGAATATTGGAACAAAAACACTATTTCAATTATACTGTGTTGATTTTCTGGGAGTAAAGCATAAATCTCAAGCATTTCTAACTGAATGCACTGGGTGGCGCTGTGAAGCACGTAAGCGGAGAGTATTTGATCAAGTAATGCCTCGCAAAGTTTTTTTTATTAACTGATCTGACAAAATGTAATGACTTCTGATCAAACTAATTAGTCAAACCGATTTATCTGCACCACTGTAATAAAAAAATCGCTTGAAATCCCTTTTTCTTTTTTTTTTCTTTATACATTTTCAACCACAATCAAATTTTGAGATATAACGTTGCAAAACAGAGACTTTTGAAAACGATGTCATGGCTGCTCTACGTATCCTTGGCATCTGTGTAAACGATAACATCTTTGTTGTACCTGTAGATATGCATTGGTAGATTTCTTATTCGACCGCTTCAAGCAGACGCGTCACAGACTAAATAGTAGGGAATCTACATATATATATTATTTTGAGCCCAAATATTCAAATGCTATTTTTTAGGAAAATGCCCATCCCTAATGAACAGGTGTGAATTCACCCCAAAGTGTTTGAATCCTTGCTTTGCATTAAAAATAAACCTGCTTGATCTAAAGGAAAAAACATACATTTTGTCTCGAATTGATCCAGGCTTGAGCAACATCATAGGCGTCATTGTATACATCTCGGCAGCACTCAGCGACATCTCTCCCAAAAAGGACGAGGACAAGAAGTGGCACTACTCCTACGGCTGGTCCTTCTACTTCGGTGGCCTGTCGTTTATCCTGGCGGAAGTGGTGGGCGTCCTGGCAGTCAACATCTACATCGAGCGCAACAAAGAACTGCGCTGCCGCTCGCGTACCGACCTCTTCCGCAGCACCACCTCAGCCGTGTTACGCCTGCCGGGATATCGCTTCCGCCGGCGCTCCTCCCGCTCCAGCTCACGCTCCACAGCAGAGCCCACCCGCTCCCGCGAGCAGTCCCCGACCTCCGCCATCGCTCCCAAGAACTTCGGCCCGCCCCTGGCCGCCGGTCCGCCGCCCTTCTCGGTAGCCACACTTCCCAACCCGCACACGCACTCCGGAGGAGGCATGGGGGATATATCCATGTACACACTCGGCCGGGAGGGTAAGCCGCCCATGTATGGCACCGTCGACCGCGCCACACTGTACCAGCTGCACAATTACTTTCCCACCAAGGAGGGCGGCGGAGGAGCGCTCATGACTGGAACGCTGCCTTCCCTCTCCAAGTCCAACCTGGCTGCGTCGACCAACGCCACCCTCAACACTTCATCTTCCTCCGGCCCCCAGCAGGCGCCGCTGTCCGCCGGCTCCTCCGCCACCATGGAGCGGGATCGAGGGCTGGGGACCTTGGACCGGCTCGGTAAAGGAGACAGTTCAAACACTAACACTCTCAACAGGAGAACAACGCCCGTGTAACGACGATCACATGAACTGGAAGTGAGGCGGGAACGGGGGAACGGGGGAGGGGGAAAAAAGAGCAAGAAAGGCCTCTTGCGAGACGACAAAGAAGTGAATAAGAAGGCAATACATCCTCTTTTTGTTCTGGTTTTTGGTGACTTGAGTAACAGAATCCATCCGCACTTCTTATTGATTCATGTTGAAATACTCGATGTGTGTGATGGTGATCTTTCGGTCCTTCGATCTCTTTCAGTTCCAGTGCTTTATCATCAGGTTACACCTGTAACTTATTCAGCATTCCAATACAGTTGATGTTTTTTTATTATTATTATTATTATTATTATTATGCTAATTGTTATTGTTGGGTTATACGTTATACATTTTTATGTTGTTTTCGCACAAGCACCCATTTGAATTGATTTCTTTCGATTGATGAACTCAAACTGTGATTTTCTTTTCTTGCACATGTTGACACTATATTTCACGATGTCATTCAGTGTCAAGCATGTGTTAATTCTGCGCGAGTGTGACGACTATTATTATTATTATTATTATGACCATTTTTTTTAGTTTTTACTAAATTGTTGATATTTAGAAATGTGGAATTTTTCATTGTAACCGTAAGTGTACGAGTAGTTAAGTCTTCATATAAGTATATTTGATTTATTTATCATATTAACAGTCTTAATATTGTTACGATGGGATAATAATTATAATGAACTACTTTTGAAAGTCACTAAGAGAAAAAGAAAGAGACAGAATACAGAAGTGAAAGGCATTCATTCCAGGGGAGCAATACGTATACCTAAAAAACCTCACCAGAAAAGACAAAAAAATCTATTAAATATATAGTATATTATGAATATAAATATAAATCTATATATAAAAAAAATTGTGTGTGCGTGTGTGTGGAAAAACTTTTTTGGTAAAATAAAATATATTCTATGAATGTGTAAAACTGAGATCTATGTGCATACTGTTAGCAGTTTTGACTGCAGCATATTATTTTCACATTTATTTGTAACTTTGTATGCATGATTCATATCTAATATATGATATATTCATAATGCTCTGCTTTTTGGCTTTGTGTGCATCACTTTAAGTGCTCATGCAAAAGGATTGGGATGACAGACGAGGGTCAAAAAGGTCATCATCAAGACCCAGAAGACTAGTCAAAAAAAACAAAACACACCAAACATTTATCCTCTAATTAAGTTTTTTTTTTTTTTTTTTTTTACCAGTCTACAAATGTTTGAGGTGAAAAATCTGCATCCAAGACGACAGCTGTGCTCTACCTGGTAATCATCACCACTGGCGTCCCTTAAAGGGCACCTACATAGTCAGCTGACTTTTAAGAAAACTCATAAGTGGAATGTTTTAATAGACAACAACTTGTTAAGCTTTTTAACGTGACGCACACATTCCTTGACATTAGCATTTTGCTGATGCTGTAGTGCTCAGCATATAGACATAAAAAAATACACAAATATGCAAATTAGATTAATTTATTTTTAACCTTATTTAATGATTATATACTTGTATTTCTGTTTTCTGGCATCACCTTCTATGAAAAACCTGCCTTTGAATTTGGCCAGAATGAAGTACCTAAAAAGGCTTTAAAATACTGTCTAGGTAGAGAGCCAAACACAGCAGCCTTCAGGACACACACACACATACACAAATAGTGTGTGTGTGTGTGTGTGTGTCTAGCTCAAGGGAAGGACATGACTGAAAAAGACAATTCTCCAGAATATTCACTTTTATGTAAATATATATGTAGATGCTGTCCATCATATGCTTTTTTTCGGGGAGGGGGTAACACTGTCACACTGTTAAAAAGTTGGATTCTCATGCTATGCATAGAAATGTTCCAAAAAACAACTTGGATATATAGCCAAATATATTTTTATATATTTATGCGCCAAAATTCTTACTTCTGGTTTTGTACAAGTTTCGGAGAGTTTTTGTTTTAATCGTTGGTCTTCATGACGTCGTAGGCGACGGTGGAGCTCCTTATATGGGCATTTCTCCCGGAAGCAGTCACCTGCGCTTCATTCAGCTGCACTGCACGAGACTCCTCCAGAAGTAACCGAGGCCTATGTTTCCAAAGAAGTGCGTTTTTGGTTGTAATGGAAATAAAAGCTTATTAAGTTTTCCAGAAGGATCCAGTTTTATGTAGATAGTGGATGCACTTTGTTTTTTCCAGGGAGCAAAGAATCTTAACAAGTGAGCGAGTTTACTAACAACTTTTTAAACAAGACCCAGTTCATCGCTAGACTTGCTCGTCGTTTGATGCTGAAAGGAGTAGTCTCAGTAAGGATCCGGTCATGAAGCAGAACTGCAGAGGGTAAGTGAAACGCATCATGTCTGTGTTTGTTGGTGATCAGCGCAGGTGCTCGTTATACTTTAGCTCCGCCCACACGACACGCCTCCAGGAGAGTTTTTAGATATATGGAGAGTACAGTACTATTCTATAAGTACCCAGATTAACAAGAGATTGCGTAACACACACACAGTTTTACCCAATGTCATGCGTCCACACCCATTGGTTGCAGTATAAAGATCCACCAAGGCCAAAGACTTCGTTTTCAAGTTACTGGCTGCATCTGAAATTGTGTATAGAAGGTATGTGAACCGTGTCAGACTTTACAGTATTCATAACATAGTAGACAAAAAGTCCCCAGATTGACTACTATTCATGGTGAGAATCTGAAGTGTGCTTCTAGTGGACTCCCACAAGGCCATAGGAGAGGATTTGTAAATGGCAGTGAAGTGAGGCCGTCAGGTCACAAGACGAATGTAGTACATTCAGAATACACACATTTATACTATAGAGCATAGTAACTCAAATGTTAGTGCCTACTAAGAGAGCATGCAATTTTGAATGTAGCTGTTTTGTCACTTTTAGGTAATAATTGTGTCCACTTGTGTTTTTATGATTTACAAGATGTTACAGTCCATTACAATATAATAATTTATTTAAAAAGTGTGCATCTGTAAATCTTGCGTCAACTCTGTTACCAAACCATATTTGCCTTTAAATCGGTGGAATTATCTCAGAATTGTGTAAATTACAGGAAATGATGTCACTTTCTCTCACTGATAAGATCTGAAGCACTGAAAGGTATCGGTGCTCTCTCAGAAAATATTTTCATCTAAAAACTTATTTTGTAGAAGGTCAACTCTGTTACCACAATATCAGAAGGAAAACAGAATGTATAACTGATCTCACATTGGGTTATTTAAAGCTCTTTTAATCATGTTTTCTTTTGTGTCATGGGCTCTTAGTATTTACAGTGGGTACGGAAAGTATTCAGAGTAGACGCCTTTAAATTGTTAACTCTCTGTTATATTGCAGCCATTTGCTAAAATCATTTAAGTATTTTTTTTCCTCATTAATGTACACACAGAACCCCATATTGGCAGAAAAACACAGATTTTTTCTTTTTTAATAAATCTTCAAAAATGTCAACAATTCTGTCAATATGGGGTTCTGTGTGTCCATTAATGAGGAAAAAAATACTTTTTAATTTGCTGTTTTAAGCTAAGCCCTGTTTGTGAAACTTAGCGGGCCTTAGCGTATCCGATTTTAAAAGGACCTAAGAATTTTACTCGTACTGAATGTAGGCTCAAATAATGCGAAGAAATGTGAAAAACAAGAAACTGTTTAGGTTTTATTTACTAATATAGAAATGATATTGAACACCTCAATATTTCAAAATGTCGGAACAAAATAGATCAGACAAGTCAGTCTCCGTCAAGCTCAAATGTTCAAAAAAGGAACAAGTAAAACAATTATATATTTAAAAAAAAACCAATATAATAATAAATAAACTAATAATAATAATAATAAAGTAAAATAAAACTCAGAGCTGACTTTGATTTGGTTTACCTCTCTGTCTCATATTTTCATTCAACTTCAACAAAAGCATCCATGTCACTAATTAATGTGAAACAGCTGGTATTTGACGAGCTGCTAGTTCACGTTCACATGGAGTAGCCTCATTTAGCTCGTATACAGCGGGGAACTGTATTACCTACCTGGGATTTACGTTCAAATGTAGTGGAGTAAAGAGTACATATATTCAGTCAAAAATGTAGTGGAGTAGAGAGTAAATGTTGCTTATATTTCTGATACTCAGTACAAGTACAAAGTAGCCAAAAAAATACTTGAGTTTTTGGAAAAAAATAAAACTGTCAGTTCTGTTACACTATTATCAGCACTGTTACTCTATCATGGTAACAGAGTTTGACGATAAAAGACACCAAATGTTCCCACAATTATAGAATCACCCATTAGATTAGAATGCATAGAGTAGAAATAGTAGGTCATTTGGGGTTGATTAATACAAAATAAAATCACACGCACTATTAATGTCGCCTAATATAAGGAAGCAGGCGTTTACAGATAAAAAACATGTCTGTTAGATTTTAAGATCATCTATCAAAAGCGGACCAAAAATATTTAGGACTCATCCTGAATTATAAATGTTTACAAATGTATATGCAATAATATATTCTTTAATAAAAGGTCCTTCCTATTAATACCACCTGCTTCTGACTAGCACTAGCAAGTAGCAAATAGTGATTCATAACCCGTGATGTAAACTAGAGGCTAGCTATTTAAAGAAATACATCGTCGCATGAGAACAACACTCGTCAAGCATTTTCTTGGGCTCTTCAAGATCAGGTATCTCATGCATCGGAGTGATTCTTAGCAGGCTGAAGGTGAGTGAATTGGAAGAGCACAGTTTTCAGAGGTCAAACCAACATGGGCAGTGTTTAAAGATAGGCCGGACATACAGTAAACAAGCTGTAACTCATCAGGAGATTCAGTGGCCATGTGGCCTGCAGCTTTATCTGGGTCACACTGAAGGTAAAGACACCTGATATGTAACCGGAGCTGGTGTCAGTCAATGTTAAGATGTAAATGTAATCAGTTATACCGATGGACAATATTTGACGAGAGTTAGCTTGGGTGGCTCTGTAAAAGACGGGAAACGCACTTCTAATCCATGTTTGTGTTGCTTCCGTCCTCTGGAGCGCGATTGGCCACGCTCTAAATTTAGAGGACGCAGAAGGGAGGAAATGAGATGAGTGGGACGAACCGGGAGATGGAAATCTGGAAGGAGGTCAAAACAGAAAATGACACGTGTTTCTGTGTGACGGTGACGGAAAGAAGCGAGGTGGCTGATGTTTTGTTCTTTATGATAAAGTCCGGAGAGGAGTGGCGTTCACTCGATGATTGGCGTGCACCTAATGCATATCACGAGAGCATGCCAAACATCCGAAACGGATGGATGGAAATAGGCAACAGAATCTTGGCTTCGGCATGGATGTCATTTCACATATCTGACAAATACTGCAGTGCGTGTGTAGACCGAACACGTACGCGTTCTGCTGTGCAGGAGAGATCCACAGCAGACAGAACAAGAGTTCGCTCCTTTTATCAACAAGACATTGATATCACACTTTGATTTTACAAATTCATGTGTACAGTAAGAGCTTTGAAATCTCAAATTATACAGAACCACACCTGATAATATCATATAATATATACAAGCAGAGAATAGATTGTTATACATTTTATGTAATACAACAATATGCACAAAATGTATTTAAAATTCACCCAGAAAATATTTAATACAAAAATGTGCAATATTTATGCAGTCAGCCAATAAAAGATGATAATAAGATCCAATGCAAACATAGATCTTTACCACTCTTTATTTGTGAATGTAATATTTATGCGCTAATATCACACTTAGTTTTAATGCATTTGTTCAAAGCACAGTAAGACATTTGAAGTCAGAAATGATAAAACTAAAAAAACTACACCTGAGAGGATATATAATAGAATGCACAAAATAAAAAATATTTACTTCATATTCACTCACAGATATTTGAATACAAAATATGTAATGTCCATTTAGTCAGTAGGACTGGTAGGACGGTAAAGACGGAAAACATCGCTTAAATGGGAAGAGTTAGTCCAGTTTGGGAAAAACACTATTTTTAACAACTAATTGTTGAAAAATCATTACATCACTGCAAAAATACTTCCATCAAACATTCTTTTGTAATAAAAAGGTCACATTAACAGGCTAAAAATAAATAAATAAATGAAACGCTCAAAGTTTGACTTTTAAACCAACGCCTTCTTAGTTCAGATCGTTGCATAATCTAGCCCAACTCGGTAGGCAAGCTATTTCTGTCATTCACCAGAGCCAGCCAACAATGAAGGTTTCTCATTATTATGATCTGCTTTCCTCGAACACTTTCAGAACTGATTCTAGATCAGCATTAGTGTCAGCATTCACAATGGGGAGCAGCAGCAGCAGACGTTGGGGCTTTTAATTAATGCTTTTGATTTCGCTTAGTCTCTTGCTGTCATCAAGCGACCACTTCCAGATCAAGAGGGCTGGTCAGAACCGGAGATGCTTTTCACTTGTGCTGTCAGCTGCCAGACTCAAACCACAGATCAAACCCAAACCCAGATTGTCATTAGAACTGGAAGCACCATCGCATAGCTGAAGTGCCCTCTTTCTGAAGGTTTGGTGACACATCAGTTTCTCAGTATGTGTAATTTTGCAAATCAGCCAGCATATAGTTGTGTTCCTGTGAATAACTTTATTTGTTATTTATTTACAATGCTGCAGTCCTCTCCAAAAATAAATATAATAAATTGAGTGATCATGCTGTTTTTCAAATATGCAATTCCATGCATTTGCTTCACTGTTAATAAACCGTCGGCGTCAGCCAGGAACAGAATAAATTCACTCATGTATCTCAAGCAGCTTTGTTGTGGATTTCAAGTGGTTTTCTTACCCCCCCACCGACAAGACAGGAAGGCTGTTTTCCACATCATGAAGAAAAAAAGATTCATAGTTGTTTTTGTTTTTTTTATGTGTTTAGTGTCAAAACCAAATCAAAGCTTGAAAATGTCTGCAATAACATAAATATAAAAGCACAAATAAGCTTCATTTCTGTTACCTAAAACTTCAATAACCGCTGTGAAAAAAGGGTCCAAAAAGTTTTCAACTTAAAATAATTTGTTACCTCACTGATTTAAAATGTTTAGATTAGTCAAATGGAAATTTAGTTAGGGTTATTTAAAGTGATATAAAGGGGTCATATGATGCAATTTTAAGTTTTCCTTTCTCTTTGGAGTGTTACAAGCTGTTACAATTAGATCAAAGAATAAACTCAAAACCAGAGATATTCTTTATTAAAGTTATGTCTTGTCCACACCCTCCTAAAACGCCTCGTTTAAACACGCCTCCACTTTTCTCCGTCACGGAGTGGGGTTATTTTCAAACACCACCCAAATGTTTCCAGAAAGAAAGAAGGCGGAGCTATTATTCTGTCTGTAGTGAAACAAGCTGCTACTTACTATTCAGACGGGAGTTTTGAGCAGTGAAGGGTTGTTTCTCCGATCACGAATGCAGACGTGGTGTTATGTTTACGAGGCGTGATGCAGCACCACCTGATCATCAGTAATTATGTCTCACTGCTTTGTAACGTGTTTTATTGTTTTGGTGTCGTAGCGCCGGGACGCAGCATCACTTTATGGTAAGGGGCGGAGCATTTCCATCAGACGCTTGATGTGTTCGACCAATCACAGTGCGCTGGATAGCTGGCCAATCAGAGCACACCTCACTTTTTAGAACGATGAGTTTTGTGCAAATCGACCCGCTTCAGGAGGCGGGGCTTAGACCACATAAATGGATTACATTACACCAAATACACAAAATAATGTTCTTTTCAGCAACATCATATGACCCCTTTAATGTTACATTCCAGTGACGGCTGGAATACTTTAACTAAAAATGGTAAGTCAGTGGGGTAACAAATTTTATTTAATTTTTTACACAGTGCAGTCAGTGTCAGAAACCCAGTCATGCCAATAATGACATTTACCACAATATATATATCAGCAAAACTACAGTATGGCATTTAGACTTCTGTTTCCTAAATTAAAAATATTATATATTATTTACCTCAATCTTCATAAAAGGTTAAATATACCATTAACCAGGATCTTTAAATGTCTCAAGCTGTACATAGTCAAAATATACAGCATCAAGTTTACCTAAGCCATATGTTTTATACCATTACAAAAACATTAAAATAACAAAAGGTATAGTTCAACCAAAAATTAAATATTGCACAAGTTTCCCTAAAAAATGTGCTATAATTTAAAAGTTATGAGCTTATGTAATGTCATTTTAGGCATTACCTCCTAAAGGTACATATACTCTGCCAAAATGTCTGGCCCACTTCCTGTTCCAACAGCATCCTCTCTGCCAACTTCTGCACAGTATAATCACATTGCCAACCACTGTTTTTTTTATATACACACCCAGATTCACCAAGATGCACTGTTGCCGTCTGTCGTTAGTGGTCCAAATCTGAATGAGAAGTGCACTTCAGCCCCCACACCACTAGATGTCACTGTTTTTCTTAGGTAAGCACTTTTCCCAGGGACTGTATGGAAGAGTGAGTACCAAAAACAAGACCCCGGCGACAATGACTAGAGCCCCGGCACAGCCCACACATGTCACTGACCACGACATTTCATGACGGACAGATATGGTTTGGTCACTCGCTAAGAAAGACAGCACTGATTGGTGGAAAACTATGAGGCAGAGGAAGATTAAGACACCTGTGGAGAGAAAAATAAATTACATCTGATGTAAACACACTTATGTTCTTGGCTTTTATTAGCAATATTGAATTATGGGAGTTGTCTTTTCTGAATTACTTTTTGTGTTAGCATACATTGTTTGACTGATTGCTTTTGGAAAAAATAAATCTCTTGATATTAAGGTCATTACTCCAAATTTATATTTTTGGAACTTCTCTATCAATTTCTGACTAAATTTATTATTAGCCTTTTTTAGCAACAATGCATTAAAAAGAGTTTTAATGCTAGACGTTCAAAAGCTAAATAAATGCATCATAGTTTCCACAAAAAAGAAAATGTATTAAGCACAACTGTTTTTAGCAGCAAATGATCATATTACAATGATTTTTGAAGCATCATGTAACACTGAATATAACCGGAATAAATTACATTTTTAAATATATATTTAAATTTTAATAGTGTTTCAATATTACTGTATTTCTGATCAAATAAATGTAGTCCTGGTGAGCATAAGAGACTAACCCTAACGTCTTTGGGATCTTGTTTCAAAAGACCAATCCACTTCGAGTGTATTCAAACACGCCAATGAACACTGATCGCATCCAGCTGCTGCTGATCACAGCGTGAGTATAAATGAGCAGCTGGTGCAGCGCATATTCTGGATTTCGCTGAGGAGCCGAGCTGGTGACCTGGCCACTCAGCGGTGGTACAGCACCATTGGTGACGTGACGTCTCCATTCCCTTCTTCAGGGAATGTGGGTTACACATGTAACTGAGACGTTCCCTTTCAGTCGGTCACTCAGAGTCACGTTGGATATGACCAACGAATTGGGATCCCTACCAAAATGCCTTGGACGCTGCCCCTTCCAGTGTCCTGCGGGAGTCTCCCAGGCCCCCTCTGTCTGGCATAGGCCGGGGCTCCCCACAAGCCCCAGCTACAGTTATCAAAGCACTACCCACTGAGTAAGACTGGAACACTAGGAACGTCCCCGTTCTGTTGAACAGAGACGTAAGGAAGTCCAGCCTTCCCGTAGGAGGATGTGTACTCATGGACAATATTTCAGTGCATATGGAAAATTGGAAGCAATCGAACCCTCTTGAGGTAGTAGAAGGTCTGCCGAGGAAACACAGGCTCTAGGTCTTAACCATGGAATACACACATGGAGTCCATTCAGGTACTCCAAATGGACCCCAGCCCTCAACCTCAACGATTCATTTAGTGAGGGGCTGGCACCGGATGCTCTGCCACATCCAGCTGCCGAGGGGACAGAGGAACTCAACAGGGTCTACTGTATGGACACTTGGGCCTCTCAGTTCCTCTACCCATCTGAGGTTAGAACACATAAGGATACCGGTTCCACACAAAGGCTATAGAATCTAGCAAACATGTTAAGGGTCGCCCAGCCCGCAGCTCAACAAATATCTACCATCAAGGTAGATCTACCAGTGCCCAGGGTGATTCCACGCTCTTTGTTGAGTGGGTCCGTAACCTGAGGTCCTGAAGCTTTGAGCCAGTCAATGTAGGATCTTAGTGCTCGGACGGGACAGAGCAAAGGTAGGGCTGGGTCTGCCTCCTCTGAGGTCAGCGATTTGGAGGTTCACCACCTGGTCTCTAAACAGAGTAGTGGGAGCCTTGGCACATAGCCGGGCCGTGGCCTCAGTGTTACCTGGGACTCTGCCAGCCCAAACTCAAGGCATGATTCGTCAACCGAAAATGCCTGCAGGTCCCCTACCCTTTTGATGGAGGCCGGTTTGAGCAGGAGCAGAGTGAAATGAAAGCACGACTCGGATCGTGCATCTTCGGGGGTCTTCTTGTTGACAAGAACACCTCTTGACGAACAGGTTCAACTTCAAAACATAGGCACATCTCAGAAATGGGACCAGACATGGAGTTTCCAGAGGTCTGGATAGCTGCTTGTCGGCTGCCTGGTTGCACAAGCCTGGAATTTGAATGGCTGAAGCAACCTCAGATGCTTCCAACTCCAGAGGAAGAAAGGCCGTGAAGCAAGTGCTGAAGCAGTCTCATATTAAGCAACCCCAACCAACGGCTGCCGCTGCCGTATGCCCCAGGAGACTCCGCCGTCCTGCCGTTGAACATATTCAAGCAGTTCAACACTAACTGAGCATGGTCCTGCGTGAGCCATGCTATTTGTATGACAGAAGCCTACTCCATACCGAATAAAGAGATCCTCTGCATTGGACAAAGTTTGCTCTTCTCCCAGTTGACCTGACTGTAACACCTTCCAACCAATCCAGGGACAAACTCACTCGAAGATGCGTTTTTGTGTCAACATCTTGAATATTATTATTGTATTGGCAGGGAAAGGTGCCGTCCACATCCTGGTGAGCTGTTCATGCACTTCCAAGAAGAAACCCCGGGCAAGCATAGCCACCAGTTCTGTATCTGTATCCGACACAGTGGATTGCCCAGTGGACGCTGCTCCGGCCGGAACTTCACTTCCGGAACTTTCTGACTCCCCTCTCGATGTAGTGATTGACATCCGATCGTCGGGGGGAGCACCAAAGGAAAAAGCTGGTACCCTCTGTGGAAGTGCAAAGGGGAGATAGCCGCTTGCACATAACAGGGGGGTAGTGCAACCTGATGTGGCAACCCACTCGACACAGGACCGACCACCGCTGACGATGCCACTAATCCTCGAAGCAGGAGAGGGAGCTGAATGTTGTGCACGCTCGGCTCTAAAGCAAAAAAGCTGAATATGTGCTGCACCAGCTGCTCATTTATACTCGCGCTGTAATCAGCGCATGCTATTGTTTGTTTTAATACACCCGAAGTGGATTGGTCTCTCAAAGCGAGATCTCAATACATTGGTCATATCTGACATGACTCGGAGTGACCGACTGAAAGGGAACTTAAAGTCACTTTGGATAATAGCATCATGTAAAATGAATTTGTAATATTCAGAGGCCAATAGCATTTGTTACCTGACAATATGAAGCAAACTGCAGCTGGCTTCAAGAAGAACTGGACACCTTTGCTTACTGCCATGATAATACAGATAGCTCCCATCACCATCAGGAAAAGACTAATGATAGCAAACATGGCCGAAGCTACTGTCAGATCTGATGAGAGAAGACAAGAATTAACAAACAGCAGGACACATACCGAGCTGATTCACATTTACAGCATGTTTTGTTTTAAAGGTACATGTACTTCTTTGTTCCAGTGTTCTTGGACTTATAATTGACATGGATCCATAAATGTTTATTAATTTTTGTGATTTCAAACTTCTTTTTTACCAGTATACTGAATTTAGCAAAAAATATATTTTTAGGGATTCAATACCTACTTTGTGTTGTTGTTGTTTTTAGGTGGTTTTCCATCATAAATGAGCTTCCTGTAGCACTTGGATGAATGTTTTTCCTGTGGCTGCCAATTTTTAAGACGCTCGTGCAGAAAGAGTACTTGTTTTATTGACGTTTTTTAGTGAAAATCATTAACCTTTTAATTAGTACTCTCTCAGAAACAAAGGTATAAAGCTGTCTCTGGTGTGGTACCTTTTCAAAAGGGACATGTTTGTACCTAAAGGTTCCATTCTGGTACGTCAAAAGTACACATTAGTATTTAAAGTGTACATATTTAAACCTAATAGATTACAGAAGCGTGTCTTTAGAAAAGGCACCGCCCCAGAGACCGCTTTTGTACCTTTATTTCTGGGAGTGTACAGTATTACTGAGTGCACCTTTAAATATGTTTATAAACTTAATGTTCTTTAGAAAATGTGCTTACACTTTACAATGATGTAAAATTGGTTGAGAATGTAGAGGAATACATTTGTTATGGTATTTATTCATATTAACATATTAACTAAGGGTTAGTTCAACCCAAAATAAAGTTGAGTCACTGATGTCACATGGACTGTTTTGTTCTTATGGGTGTGGAACGACATGAGGCTTTTGGGGTGAACTAACCATCTGTAAATGACCGTTCATGTCAGCTCGGGTCATTCAATTATTTTACAACTTCTCTGTTGATCTCTTAACCTTATGCTGGTTTGGCCATTGATATAAATATTTAATTTGTTACTTGCCTTGGCATTAATCTCCAATAAACCAGTAATTTCTTGATTTATATTTTATTTTATTTCAGTCATATTCTTATTCGTGCTGTTTGTTTCTGCTCATATAAGCTATTTATCATGTTTTGGTGAATACTGTATGTGGTCAGCACTCAGAGGTGACACAAAGAAAGACACATTAGTGCTATGGATCTAAAGATAGAGGGCAGGATGTGGGATGACTCACCCTTCTCTGGCGTTTTCTGAAATAGGACGACGTTCTCTCCAGTGGTGTAGAACTTAAAGAAGGTGCAATTGGATTCTATAATGAGATCCAAAAATGTGATGTTATTCTGACAGATTACTCAGGATTCTCTTTCTCCAGTTAAGACTTTATACTTCTTTATAAAATCTCTTACCTCCCTGTAAGTGCAGAGGCCCACAGATCTCCTGCTTTGGGTCTATATCTGACACCCAGAATGTCTTGGTACAGCATTTCCATAAGCCATAATGTGCTACCAGGCAAGTCTGATTGTTGTAGAAGCTCTTGGAGGGTTTGAGCTCCACCCAGAACTCCGTTCCCACCCCGAGCACCGTAAGCATGATGCCGGTCACAGCCATGAACAGCGTCAGCTTGATCTTGCCCTCTTGACTTTCGCTAATTCCGTCTCCAGAGCTGGAGTGCGTTCTGTGTCTGCGTTTACGTCCACCGCCTCGGGATCCCATAAACCCCTCCAGCCCGCCGGAAGGCTGGTGAACCTCTTCATCCTGCACGATGAACGTGGACCACATGATTGATTAGCAGCTTCGGAGATCCAGACGAATGAATGAGAGGCTTATTTGGAAAGGACATTTAAGTCTTCTTAGATGTGAGAGGTCACCGTAATCAGATGGGAGGATCAACACAGACCGTTAGTGCTGGAGGAGTCTGAGTTAGATCGATCCAGCGCGATCAGTCTAGTGTAGGCTTCCACAGAAGAAGATGCGGCTGAGGATGTTAATAATGGAGGCGTTGGGGCCAGCTGAAGGATGCTGGGAGCTGCAGGACGGGGAAAGGCATTGCTCATTCATACAAAGAGTGCTGAATGCCAAAGCAGCCTGAAGATGTGAATGATGAGGTGATGGAGTCAGGGTGGCTACTCTAAAAAAAAAAAAAAATTAAGAACATGATAAAACAGTAAATCAAACTTTAGCTCAATTTTATGTTTTAAGGAGTATTCCGTTTATTGCAGCTTCATAATTAGATCAGTTGTGCCAGTAATTTAGATATCAATCATTAATAATAATAATAATATATATTTTATAAGATGTTTTTCATCATGTTGTCTTTAGAGTGTTACATGTCAGTTTTCTTTTAAATTATTATAATTTCTTTAAAATAAAGAACATTTAAGTTTCTCCTCCAATGGAAGTTAATGGTCACCTAAACATGTTGCCCAAATGTTTCGTCGGTAACACTTTAGAACAATAAGCCGTTGTTAACAAGTAACTATGCAGGAAGAAATGGGTAGTTCTACATCAACACTTAATCTTACTTCTCTACTAGTTAATAGTATTAACGAAGCAGTAAGTAAAAACAAAAGCAGTTCCTTATTAGATATTAGTTAATTATTAAATAAAAATATCCTCCTTGTGAACTATTAGTGAAGTATGACCAATTAATAAAGAATTAGCAGTTAATTATGATCACAACACTGACCTCTGAACCTCTTACCTTTTAAAAATAAACAATGGGTTCTTTTTTACTCATATTTATTTATGAATTATATATCCCACAAATAATTCAGCTACATATTAAAACTGTCACTACTACTTTTACCAAAGGATGGATGTTCTCGGTTTATTTCAAACCTAAACATAAAAGAATAATAACAATGATAAATTAATTAGGAAGTGGTCCTGACAAGCTCGTGATTTAATTAGTGCACAATTCAACATGTGTCCAAACGGGGGAAATATCACTAGTACCTCACAAAAATGTACGACTATACAGTATGTGACAGATATACAATGTTAATCAACTTTTTAATTTATATCTGAGTAAATACTGAGGGGTTAAAGTGTTTTTCGCTTTAAAATAATGGTCCTGATCAGTAATAGTTCCTGAGTAGCACGTGAGCTTTAAAGAGAAAAATATCACCGCTTCCACAAGCTTCCAGCATTGATGATGAGATGTTCTGAGCAGCGTATTACCCTGCAGAAACATCCAACGTCTTAAACCAAGAAGGATTTACTAGAAAAGCAAAAATGATGTCTGTAGCAGCTCATTTCTGATAATATAAATAGATTCAAAAGCTGTGTTAATAAGGTATTGTCTTTTTAATAGTAACGATGTAACCAAATTGTTTTAGTGCCTTTTTATGCTGCAAAAAATCTTGTTTTGTGTCGTGGTGGAAGCAGACTCTACAGTATATACAGTAGAACATTCAGCTCATTAGCTTCATCACATTCCCTTGCAGCAAATACAGAAACGTGCAGAAGAGAGAAAGCACAGCACGGACATGTTAATACTGCAGACAGCACAGAGTATATATAGAGGTAAAGCCTTCACACACACCTGCTCCAGCACGCCGTGTTGTGCCTATTAGTCATAAAAAAATCACACACGCTCCAGACTGACACGCATTCAAGTATTCTGCAACACAAAGAAACATGACTTCTAATGTACCTTCCAGCGCTGACAGAGCAGGTGCGTTACAGTGAATCTGAAGAGCACAAACAAGTGGAGTGTCCAATACGTCTGGGGGGTTCTGGGAGATGGACAGAAGTACGTAAGAGAGGGGTTTAAAGAGGGAGGACGTGGATATGGCACAGCGCTGGTATTTGTGGTGGTGAGGGGGGGTATGCTTCTGAAAAAGTGCTCTCCCGTGTCCAGGCCTAATGATATCAATGTTTTTTTAGGGCAGCGGGTCTGTTTCTGTCTGTCAGTTGTTACTTCATGGCTGCTCTGCCGTGTCTGAGAGATTTCAGAGTGTGTCTCCATGCCAGCGGGGTGTTTGTATCTTCTTGCGTCGCTATGTGTGTGAGTATGCGCATGAGCATTTCTTGATGCTATTTTAGAAAGCCACCTGTTAATGACATTAAAAATGGTGGCAGCGAGCCCACTCGAGAGCTGAGGTTACAGGATGTGTGTGCAGGGGTGTTTAGTGAAGCTCATTCGTGGAAAATGAGGCCCGCAGTCCTGGAGCAGTGTCCGGGTCAGTATTTACTGCCTGCCCCTCAAAGAGTGTACGGGTCATTCCTGTTACACACGGAC
>JAUMHR010000076.1:14907351-14920806 GCA_032361145.1 Enteromius fasciolatus
ATTTCACTGCTTTAATAGCTTGGTATATTAACATTATATCAGTTAGTGAGATTACGGTATTTAACTGTAAATTTAACATCAAACCGTAAAACCTAAAATGTTGTTACCGTATTGTTTATGGTTAAATTCTGCCATTTTTTGCTGTAAAGGTATGTGTTCTAACTACACAGAACGTGATGCCTTGACACACTTTTCCACGTTAATCAGCGTTTTTTGACAGTTTACCTCAGATCTTGAAAATGAACAAAATCAAAGATTAAAGCTAAACTCACCGTAAACCGATGTTATCAGTCACTCAGAATGTACATTTAATCATCTTAAAATGGTTTAATATTTATAAATTAGATTATAAAGGTATCCGTTTCATTTCGAGAGCGCTTAGAGAGAGCCCGCCCACGCACGCTTCTGATTGGCTGTGATATCTGATTGATTCTGTCGTCTCTAGTGTCGTGAAAGAGTGTTTATACTGCTGAAAGCAAACTATATGTCTTTTGCGTTGACTTTTGCTTAAAAAGCAAATGAAATAATCCATGATGGCTTTACAAAAGAAGAAAACATCAAGAGATGGACGACAGTAGTCAGAAACACATCAGCATTACTGTTTTTTATGTGTGTGAAGGAAGTTGTGCCAAATGCTCTTAACCTTATGTTTCCACTTAACATTAACTGATGCTGTGAGAGTGCTGATGACACAATGAGCTAAAACATCTGCTCTAACAGCAGCCCTTTATTAAATAACATACAGCTTATCATTTACTGGAGCGGGATGATTCATTTTACACCAGATTATTACACATAAATGTGTAAGAGACGCCGGCTAAATTTTGCTCTGACCAACCCGGCACAGCAAACCGAGCTTTGAGCAGGACTCTCTGTTTGGTCCGGTTTCAGCTGAAGTTTATAAATCATTATAAGCTACATGCATAATACTGCATAACATGTGCATTTCCTTCTTTTCTGTAAACGTCATTACCTCATTCCATTTTCATCTTCAGAATAACATCTGAGAAGCTATCAGAGCATAACCTATTCAACTGATTCTCATTCTTTTCATAAACCTATAAATCACGAAGTCATTGATAGCATTTCTCCTCAGGTCACCAGGGAACCTCTGTCTACTCTGATATCCTGACTGTGTTCATTCTTAGTCTTTAAGAGTCCCTGAACCTGACAAAAGACCAGCAGCAGGTTTTGGCATCTTCTGTGATGCTGATGAAGGAAATACATGTAAATATACACATACAATTAAGTTCAAATAATCAATACATTACAAAACATAAAGACATTCATGTTATTATAGTTAATGAAAATATGAAAATATAATATTTGTTTTTCAAATAGGTGCTGTTTTCATCAAAGAATCCTGAAAAAATGCATGGTTTTCCTAGAAATACTAATCAGAATAACACTGTTAATAATCAGCACCGGATCCGTTTATTAGAATGATTCCTGAAGGATTGTTTGACACCGAAGACTGTATAAAATATATTTAAATAGCTTTAATAAATAATAATGAAATGTTTGTGTGTTTCATCAAGGCTGTATTTATTTGATCAAATATATATTTAAACACTGTTCTTTTTAAACTTTTATTTATCGAAGACTCGTGAGAAATGACAGGTCCCCAAAATATTAACATTTAAATATGACAGTGATTATAAATCAGCGTATTAGAATGAAGGATCATGTGACTCTGAAAACTGGAGGAACGATGCGGAAAATTCAAATGAAGTATTAACATACTAATACTTTATATTAACATTTATAATACAATTAAATAGCAATAATATTTCACACAAAAGAAAGAAATCTGTATTATATACGATGAGCATAAGTTGATCAGCTTGACTTGTCCTGTCCCTCAGCGCTGGTGCGTCTCCGTGGTTACGAGGATGTGGGGAAGGACATGCAGGAGATGAAGGAGGAGAGTCTGAAGATGGCGATGGAGAAGAAGGTGACCATCCCAGAGCTGTTCCGCACCGCTGCTTACCGCCAGCCCCTGCTGATCGCCATCATGCTGCAGCTGTCCCAGCAGCTGTCCGGCATCAACGCTGTGAGTCACATACATTACCCATCATGCACTCTAACCAAAATAATAATCAGATCAATCATCTGTTAACACATGGACAAACAATTAACAATGCATTTATCACACTACTTACTAAAGTGCAGTTGTTTTAACTTAACTTTTAACTTTTAATAATGCTTCTAATATTTTAATAATACCTTCAGTAAATGTTGAAATGAACAGTAACTAAGATTAATACAAGCTATAGAAGTATTGTTCGTTCATAGGTCATGTTAACTATATTTAACCTCATTGTGAAGTGTTACCATAATAATAATAATTACAGCAGATACATGAATCATAACACTCATACAATATATTCTCTTCTGCTCAGCAAGGCTTGATTTATTTCTACAGTAAAAACTTATTTATTTTAGGTTAAATTCTGCTTTGTTGGAGTAGTTATGTTCAAAAATTCTTTATTATTAATTCTAAATTATTATTATTTTGTAATTGATTTTCTTCTTTGAAAAACTGGACAAAACAATAAAAAGCACATTTGGATGTGTCATGTATGCAGCGGTAAAAGAAAGGCTAAATAAACTGAAAACATGCAGCCCTGGTTGTTTATAGTGTTTATAACACCTGGAATTCAACCAAATCCACACACAGCATCCCAAAACACAATCTTCTTACATCGTACATTCTTGTCTACTCTCACTTTACGTTCTTTAACCGTTTGGACTTCTCTGTGTGTCTCAAAGGTTTTTTATTACTCTACTGGTATTTTTGAGTCCGCTGGAGTGGATCAGCCCATCTATGCCACGATAGGAGCTGGGGCCGTCAACACCGTGTTCACCGTGGTCTCTGTGAGTATCTTATCTCTGAACCTCGTTAGAGATCCGTGATGGCTTTGAGATAACACTTGAATATGACCCTGTTCTACAAGCTTTTCCTGGTGGAGAGGGCGGGACGGAGAACTTTGCACCTCATTGGTTTGGGTGGAATGGCTGTCAGCGCCTTGGTCATGACCATCGCTCTCTTACTGGTGGGTCCTGCTGTCTGTTATTATTCCGCTGGTGATTGTGACCATCATAAGACTGCTAATGTGCGTTTTCTCACCCTTGACCCTGAGCAGAAGGACATCGAGGCTCTCCGCTACCTCAGCATCGCTGCAGTCTTTGCTTTCGTGGCCATGTTTGAGATGGGCCCCGGACCCATCCCCTGGTTTATAGTGGCTGAACTGTTCTCTCAGGGGCCGCGTCCGGCCGCTATGGCCGTTGCTGGATGCTCCAACTGGACAGCTAACTTCCTTGTAGGAATCAGCTTCCCTAAACTGGAGGTATGAGCTTAATTTAGATTAACTCTAAACAACAACTGCCACTGCTTTAACTACAGTAAACTACAGTATTGCTGAAAAGGATTGGTTTCAGCTACACTGGAGGAAACGGTCTTCCATAGTTACATAGTGCTGCTTTAAAGCGGATTAAATTGCAATTAATCACCAGTTAACTCATGAGTAAATATTTGATTTAATCTTAAATATTTTAATTGATTGAAGCCTAAATTAAACATTTCTGGGGGAAACACGCACCTTTGAACCTGAATTTAATACAATTTAATCTAACCAATTAAAGGTTATATATATTTTTAATTATTTTACTATATTCGAAAATATATATTTCATGACAAGTGATTTATTGTGATTTGGATTGAATTACTGTATTATTCTCTTATTAAAACTGACAAAAAATATTAATATAACCAGCTTTTAAATGAAATATTTATATATGTATTTATTTTATAATACAGTACATTGACTAATCTCATGACTAGCTGGTTATAGTGCTCTTATTTTATGTTAAATGAGTGTGTTCTTCTTCCTGTGTGGAGGGTTATGATATTTTTGATGAAACCCGAGAGTTTTTTGACCCTCCAAACACGGGAAGGACATCAGGAAAACATCATCAGTAATTTTATGAAGTTATGAGAATCATCTTTGTGTGCAGAGAAAAATCACATAACCACACAAAACTAAAACTTGTCTAATATAAACCATATTTCTCTAGTTATGACTAGTTATCGTGATTTTCTTCTTGTTTGTGAATTACAGGAGCTGTGTGGGCCATATGTCTTCATTATATTTATGATCTTCCTCATCATCTTCTTCATCTTCACCTACTTCAAAGTCCCGGAGACCAAGGGCCGAACGTTCGATGACATCGCCCGTGGTTTTAGCGGGGCTCCGCCTCCGACTGCCACCTCCGTGGAGGAGCCCGGCAGAGTTGCACTTCCTGCCTCTCCGGTCAAAGAGAAGGTCCCGCTGGTGGAAGCGTCCAAATCCTCCTCAGAACAGGGAGCAGGCTCATCTGAGAAAGCTGCGGTGGAGGAGAAAGCGAGCTCGGTGACCCAGCCGCTGGTGGATGCTAGTAAAGAGGAGAAGTCTAATTCCAGCATCTGAGGAACGAGAGCCGTGACACGTACCACTGAAGATAGAAACACTAGAGTGTAGAGGTTTATTCACTGGAAAGAGATTATTTAGTGTAAAGTCGCAGATCTAGTCGTATTTTGAAAGGAAACGAGAGCTCATAGTACATGAGGTTATTTTATTGCGTCGTTTGGAAACGATTTGGATTGGTGCAATATTGATTCATGTTTTAAGGGTTTTATCGCTCATTCCTGTTTTTAGTGCAGTTTTAATGTGAAGCGTTTCTTTTATCAACTCAAACAGGGAAATTAAAAAGGGAATTTTACACAAGTAGTCCTCACCATTCAAACCTCGTTTATCTTTTTGCTTACAGAAAAACCAAAGTGTTTTTCATCTGAAAGAGCTTCATAATCTCTGGGTTTTTGCACTGACGATGTTTATTTTGTATAATATATAGTGTATATAGGAATATATATACATTTTCATTACATCAGATCACTACTACCATCAGAAACACTTATAATTAATTAGAAGATTCATTCAAAATATCTATATTTATAAAAAGTGCTTAGCTAGTAAAGCTTATGCCAAGAATAAAATTGCTAGTTTACTGCCAAAAATAATACATTTAAAGATTAAATAAGTCACTCGTTCGTCTAAAATCACAGTAAAGGCACTGTCGAGGACGTGAACGGATCAGTAACTACACAAACACACATCTATCCAAGTAATCGAGGAGATTTGCTAGACTGGGATTATTAATGCCACTGAATTTCCTGTGCTTGGTAATTTAGTATTTCAGCGTAGTAGCAGTAGTATTACTGCATCGAAGTGTTTGCACTTTCTGACATTCTGTTTTAATCTCTTTCATAGAGAACCATTATAGTATTTATTTGTTCATACATTTATTTTTTACTTATATTAGAGAATCTTTACCAATAATGCTGCCATTGCTTAGGTGTTGCTATTTTTGTCTAGATATTTAATGTGAAAGTATTTATTAATAAGCACATGTATACTCCAGAGGTACGAGGAAGTGCTTTTCTCATTCGGTGATCATGTATGTGTTGCACGGAGAGAAACTCCTAAAAAGACCAAGAAAGTGAACATTCCTCTTGCAGTAGTGCTCTGTGGTTTGTGTCGAGCCAGCCCTCTTCTGACACTAACAAACACCTTATTATCTCACTGTGTATAATGTACACGACTCATAGCTTCCTGCTTACTGTACAGTTAGAAGAGCACCAGCCTGTGAATACCTAAGTTCATGTTTCTGTGTTGAAGGGTCTCTGATGTTATTGCAGGAGAGAGTGTGTGTTAAACAGAAGTGTTGATGTTTTGACGTTTGTATATTTTATGGTGGCTTTTCCTGAATGTGTATCAAAGTCACGAGTGGTACTGTGTACAGCTGTTGTATTATTTTGTGAATAAATAGTCTAAATTATTTCTTCTCTTGCTACTTCTGGTTCCTAATCAGACTCGGTGTTTATAATTCAGTTTGTGGTATTTTGGAATCATCACAAAAATATATTCAAGCTTTTGCATAAATAACAATATGAATTTGATCATGAGTATTTATAGTTCTTTCCGATATTTATAATCGCTGGACTGATATTAAAATGATAACCCCACATCATTCGTCTTCATTAGCATGAACCAATCATCTTTGATAACGACCTTTGAAGCCAATCAGAGTTTAGCGTCACTCATGCGTCATCAAACGTGCTTCCGGTTAAAACGGGTGCTAAAGATTAAATCGCATTTATTGAAGGATTATTATAAAACCTGCGTCAGTTTCTCTCGCTAAACAACACCGAAGGCTTGAAGATGTAAGTAAAAAAAACAAATATTTAAAAGTAGGCCTAATTAAAAAAAGCCAAGCATTATTGGCAACTGCACGTAACGATGTTAAATACATACCTGATTATAATTCAAAAGACGTTCCAGTCACCAATAAATATACTAATAATTTTACTTTGACTTTGTTATAGCAGTGAACAAAATGGTTAACAGTAGTCCAACCCAAATAAATATAATGATAAATTAAATCACAATGCCAGAACTATTACTAGACACAGCTTGTTTGTGTGTTGTTTTAAAATAAAATACAAAATAAAAGCATTTGTTTACTTTATAATGTACAGTATATATTTAGAATTTTTTTTACATATATTATGTTTTACATTATATTATAATGTATGAATATATTTAATTGTAAATTACACTTTTTTTTAAATACATTTGTTTGTATTTATATACATGAGACATAATATGTAACACATATATATATATAATATTACATGTTGTGTGTATGAGTATACACACATTATGTAAACAAAAACTTTCATTTTGGAGGTGATTAATCGTTTGAAAGCACAAATATTTATGCATATATGTGCAATTAAGCTTTCAGCCTTTATCCTTAATATAACATGAGACAATGTTCTTCTTCAGCGTCTGTAACGAGCACTCCTCGCTGCAGACTGTAGCGCGGTGACGTCAGGTACCTGGCGTATGTGTATGTGTTTACCGCGCGTGCGCACACCAATATTGCATTCATAATTACTATATTTGCATTAACAGTAAGGGTAGGTTTAGGTTTGTTTGAGGTGTAGACATTAATAAAACAGGTAGCATTTTCTGATATCACGTTGTGCTACCTATTTTTCATAGGAGGTAGCAAAATCTGATAAGGTAGGATGAATCGTGTTGTAGACATACCATACGTCACTTTGCGCACGCACGGTAAACACATTCACAGTCTGCAGCGAGGGGTGTCTCATCCGTAACAAGCTTTCTGTAATCCTCTGGAAACTCTTCAATGATGCACAGATAGTCCGCAGCTCTTTGGGGAGATGTGAATATGACTCATAACATTAGAGCACAGCATAATTGAATGATTCTCCATAGCCGGCCTCTCTCATGTATCTGTCCATGTCCAGCGGCTCGGACACTCGCAGCACTGCCTGGTCATCGGCGCTTCTCTCTCCTGATTGGAGCTTTCTGATCAGCTCAGCCAATGAGACTCGGCTCTTTGGTTTCCACTGGCAGCAGGATTTGATAATAGAATATCTAGAAGAAATATTGTTTAAGTGTGTGTTCTGTTTTGATGTTCTCTGTGTAAGTGTGTGTAAAGAGCTCACAGTGTGTTCGAGCAGTTCGGGGGTCTCTTCGGTGTGTTGACTCTCTGTAAGTGCTGCAGAAGTTCTCTGGCTGTGATTTTGGGAAAGGGTGGCTCTCCTGAGATTAAAAAAAAGTGATTAAGAGCTTCATAAATATATCTGTCCTTGAGGATGACAGAAACACTCACCTAATGTCACCATCTCATGCAGCAAAATGCCAAAAGACCATCTGTGGAGGATTGAACAGAAACGTCAAGGCCAAAGGTGAAAAGAACATTAGCTGAAAATACAAATAATTATCACAAACTCACACGTCGCTGCTTTGCTGGAGAGGTTGCCTTGCTAAAGCTTCTGGAGCTTGCCATTTTCTCATTTCCATATCTTCTACATCTGTCGAGCCTGGACTTGTTTTTCTGTGATACACCGGACCCAGGCCCCACAGCTTGACCGACAGGTCCCGGCCCACCAAGACGCTTCGAGCCTTCACATTGCCATGGATGTAGTTCCTGCTATGCAGATACTCCTGTGATTGGAGAACAGGTTGTGTAAGAACTTGATCTTGGGTGTGACAGTATTTATTGTAAATCATAAATGCTGTTAAGTGCTCATGGTTGATGCATGAGTCAAGCAAAGTGAAAAGGCCGTGATTGATGCAGTGTCCAGTACGTGCAAGTCTTTTAAATCTCTCCATTCATTAAGACGTGATTAATCACAGTTGCCTATCTCACCAGAGCAGAAGCAATCTGAGCGCCCATGGTAAAGATTCGTCGTTCAGTCATGTCGCACGGCGCCGCCTGACCGGTGTGGTCCTGTGAAAGAGATTTCGGTCAGGTATATAATTAATATAATAATATACAATTCACTACAAATGAGATGATCAGGAGCGACATGAGCTCTGTGATCAATCTGTGATACGGATCAATATCAGAGTGTAATATCAATATTGTACAGTAAATGAGAGTTTGTCACACGATCCTTCAGAAATCATTCTAATATGCTGATTTGCTGATTAGGACACAATTCTAAAAAATAATGTGTTGTAAGTTTTATCACTGGACCCATGTACCTGTCTGCACCTCCACAGGAAACTCAGCAGGTCTCTGTGTTCCAGCTCCTCTACTGCAATCATCAGCGGAGTCTGCACCGACACCACCCCCAGCAGTCTGGGCAAGCATGGATGCGGACCCAACTCTGACAGAAACTCCGCAAACCCTAGAAACGACTGGCGCTCTCCGGCACGGGCTGATTCTGCACGAGGGGATGAGTAGCAGAAAGTAAGATTGTCTGTCTTCTATCTATCTAGCTTACTGAGGCGTGACGCAGCACCACGTGTAAAAAGACAGAACTAAGTCATGATCATCAGTAGTTATGTCTCACTGGTTTGTAATGCGTTTGATTGTTTTGGTGTCAACGCAGCATCACGTTATGGTAAGGGGCGGAGCATTTCCATCAGACGCTTGAGGTGTTCGACCAATCACAGTGCACTGGATAGCTGACCAATCAGAGCACACCTCGCTTTTTTTTAGAACGATGAGTTTTGTACAAATCGAGCCGTTTCAGGAGAAACAATAATATAGGGTTTGTGAAAAATGTGTGTTTTTTGCACCTTAAACCACATACACCACCAAATACACAAAATAATGTTCTTTTAAATATGATTAAAATGAACAATGATTAATAAATAAAATAATGCTTATTCAACAGTACCTTTAAGCACTCGTAAAATGACTGTCTGTCTGTCCGTGACAGCTCTGTGCAGTGTGAAGGTGTCTTGTTTGACTGAGAAGGTGAGAGGAAGTGGAGAGATCAGCTGAAAGAGGTCTGTCTGCCCCCCGCTGGATCGCTCAGGTACTGCAGGGCTAGAATTCTGCGTGTCATGCTGAGGTTGGGCTGTCATGGGAATAACTTCATGTTCCAGCGGGTTCAGCTCTGCTGGAGCTGTTGTTGCAAAGCACAGAATAAGAGAGAATAAACCTGAAATGTTCTTACATGTAACTTGTGAGAACGACCTTTCGATAATTAATGAACAAGATAATCTATTAATAAACATTGTGATCATTCATAAAGGGAAACCCTTGGAATAAACATAGCGATCATGCACGGTCGGGAAGGCTTATAAATAAACATTTCTATCGTGCATGAACCAAAAGACCTTTAAATAAACACGACAAACAACAAGCGACTTGAATATTTAGTGTGGAAGAAAATCAGATGCTGTAGCTACCGTCAATGCCTTGCAGGGGCCGTCTGCTGCTGTTACAGGGTCTGTGTGTGTTACGATGGTGTTGTGTGTCGTCTTTTTCATTTCTGTGCTGGTCATAAAAATGTGATGGCTTATGGGAGCATTTGAGCACTAACAAAATGATCAGCGTGACCAGAAAGGCCAGGAGAAACAGCACTGGAATGACAATCAGTTCGACTTCATAAAAAAGCACCTCTGTAAAGAAAACGCAGTGGGATTAGAAAGCTGAATTCCTTGTGTGTCGTGCAGCGAGACGCTTTATTACTCGAGATCCTCACACAGTCAGGTTTCTCTCTTTGTCTGTCCTTCTGTCTCTGTCTGTGTGAATGAGTTTGGCCTTCCTTTAAGTCTCTCTACAGAGTGTTGTGACCTTTTAAACCAGGTTTACTTGCAGTGTTTTTTATTGTTGAAGTATTTTTGTTTCTTTTTTCAGGATTCTCTGAATGTAAAATTGGCATTTTTGAAATAAATCTTCAGCATTATTATACATTTCTTTACAGTCACTTTAGCTCAGTTTAATGCATCCTTTATTTAAAAAAAATATGAATTTCTTACTGAATATTTTACTGAACTTTTGATAGTGTATAGAGAGAGACTAAATGAAACACAACACAGTACTTACCACAAAGACTGCCTGAGACACAGAGATTTGTTGTGTTAGTTGAATTAGACATACTGTGAAAGAAAATATATAAATATTTTATCACCTTTACATATGGCCAATACATAGATATAAATATGGCAAAGCACCAACTTCAAAACACTACATGTAAAGCGATATCCAGTCATTCCTTATGTGTTTTATGAGTGCACTGTATATAACATTATTATTTATATTGTTATACACTGTATCATCACAGCTAAAGGACAGACCTGAAACACAACATTGACGTTTGTGATCAATGATTTAAAAATGCATTGAGACTGATGAGGATTAGCATCAGTTCGCTCCCACGCGGATCATCCTTTAGCAGCACATTCTTTCTGTTTGTGTACGAGACTAGCAGACATTCACTCGGAAACCGGTTTCTCTGCATTCTGTCTTCACATTAAACACACGCAGAAGCTCAGTATAATGACAGCACACGCTTGACTTAACCACACTTTAGCCAGTGAAATCACATTTAGGTGTTTATCATTACTAATAATTATATGGGTAGTTGACTGATGAAACTGGACTGTGCAAAAGTAGACAAAAACTAACATACAAATAACATGAGAAAAATGCATCTTCATTATTCTATTCATAATTCACTGTCTATTTATTATTTATTTATTTGACATATTTTGCTGTCACACCATAGGATACATTAATACATCAACTACCCACACACACACACACACACACACACGCAGAACAGTATAAAGTAAAATAATATCTGAAGATGTTAATGTACTTACATGTCATCTTCTGTGTGAATAAAGAGTGATGGAACTGTTTCTCATTTTCCAAACTTGGTCGTCTACTTTACTCAGTTTTGTTTTTCTCCACTGTTCGAGGGGTTTGCTGTATTTTATTCTCAAAATATGAGCTTCTTGGTTCCATCTCTTCATATTCTCTAAGTGCTGTGTTTTTGCTGTCTGTCATCTACCTGCATTCTTTCTTCCACACCCACATCCTACAGCTGTTCCTTTAAGCTCCGCCTTCACCTGAGCCTCAGCTTATCTTAATATAATAGCATTTACCACGGAAGGTTTAATTACTTACATCACGTTCTGTCTGTGTGTGAAAACATCTTAGAAAGAAATAAGTTCAAGAATTTGATTCAAATTTACTGAACTTTAGGCCGTCCAAGATGACTTTGTTGTTTTATAAGAACATTTTAGGTTTTACGGTTTGAAGTTAAATTTACAGGTAAATACTGTAATCTCACTAACTGATATAATGTTAATATACCAACTTATTAAAGTACTGAAATCTGTTTCGTAGCTTTGAAACACACTGATGAACACCAAACGCAGCGATGATGAAAGTCCATCACAAGATGTTACTTGATACGCTAATATTGCGATGTTATCATCAGCTGTTTGGTCTCTCGTTCTGACGGCACCCATTCACTGCAGAGGATCTATTGGTGATACAATGCTAAAATTATGCTCGTCCCAGCCTTTTTGTCTCACTCTTATTCAGAATGTGTTTATATGATGCTAAAATGGTCTCTGTGTGTCATTAAGTGTGTTGTTGAACGTTGTGGTCATCGCTGAAGAAAAGGGCGAATCAGAGACGCTCTGGACGGTTTGGTCCTCCCTGTGCTGCCCTCATCATGTTTCACAGAGGATGGGGAGTTCCCTCGCCCGCTCAAACCCTCGCTGTGCCTCTCTCCAAATGAACAGGCGATCAAAGTCTTAGTTTGTTGCCAGGGGTGACAGGATTGGCCACTTTTAAACAAACCGGCTCCACTAATGAAGGGCCAGATGGGTTTACTTTGGCATCTATGCTCTCTTTGTAACTCTCAACCTCTCACACATACACAAACACACATATGTGTCCCAGGCACGTCCACACACACAGGGCTTAGTCAGGCAAGTGGACAGCACATGAGAAGGTGTGTGAGAGAGAGATGGCCAGGAAAGAGAGAACTTACATGTGCCCTCTCTCCCTCAGTCTGTGCCACCCCAGGGTGGGAATGCTAAGACAGACAGCCGGTTTATTTTTGGGTCAGTGACAGTGTGTCAATGGCTGCAGATGCGTCGCAAAGGAAGGCTCTGAGATACCAGCAGACTGTGGTCAGTCCCTGTCTCTCTCCTGCTCTCTCTTGCCCTTTCTTCTGCTCTTTCTTCTGTCTTTAGTCTGTTGTGAATTGCTGTTGTTCTGTTGTTTGAAGTCGTATGGGCTGAAAGATGTTGCACAATCTTTGCATGACGTGTATATTTGTACTGACTGAGTCACCGTGTTGAGCGCTGGGCTGCAGAACTCGCGGGAAAGTTCAACAGGAGTTAGTCATTTTCTCTCCCTTTTACTCCATGCCTCATTTATCTATATGTAGGCTCCTGAAGAGGTGTGTATATTTTAGTTTAAAGTTCGCAGTGCAACTTTTTTTAAAGCGAAAACAGCCGGTCTGTATTATGGTTTTAATTAAAAATGAGCCATTCTTTAATTGTGCAAAAATAAATGTGTTTTTTCATAATAATTCTAGTTTTGAAGTAATATTGTGGAAATCAGGAAAATGGTATTTTGCATGTTTTCAAACAACCAAAACAATTCATTCAGTAAGATTCATTCTCTATCATCTAAAATCCATAAGATTTTTGTTTTAATGTTGTTGTTTTTTTTAAAGACCCTTTTTAAAGAACCCTTATGTTCTCCAATGCTGCATTTATTTGATAAAAAAATACACTATTATTACAATTTCTAATGACTGTTTTCTGGTTTCATATATTTTAAAGGGGTCATGTAATGTTGCTAAAAAAACATTATTTTGTGTATTTGGTGTAATGTAATGCGTTTATGTGGTCTAAGCCCCGCCTCCTGAACGCATCGTTCTAAAAAGTGAGGTGTGCTCTGATTGGCCAGCTATCCAGTGCACTGTGATTGGCCGAATACCTTAAGTGTCTGATGGAAATGCTCCGCCCCTTACCAAAACGTGATGCTGCGTCCCGGCGCTACGACACCAAAACAATAAAACACATTACAAACCAGTGGAGACATAATTACTGA
>JAUMHR010000076.1:14925698-14935898 GCA_032361145.1 Enteromius fasciolatus
TAATAAATCTGCAAAAATGTCAACAATTCTGTGTTTTTCTGTCAATACGGGGTGCTGTGTGTACATTAATGAGGAAAAAAATGAACTTAAATGATTTTAGCAAACAGCTGCAATATAACAGAGAGTGAAAGATTCAAGGGGGTCTGAATGCTTTCTGTCCGTGAGGTCTGGAGTCTGACTGGGATTGTGATGTTTTCTCAGACTGTGTGGCTCGGGTACAGAAGTTCCTCGTCTCCAAACTGGGAGAAGACTGGATCTTTCTGGTGTTGTTGGGTATTACCATGGCATTAGTCAGCTGGACCATGGATTATGCTAGTGCCAAGAGTCTACAAGGTACTACGTTACCCAGAATTCCATCTGATGTCCTTTTATTGTTCTTCTTTTGATTAATTGCACATGTATGTTGTATTTAGCTAGTACACTCTCAGAAATAAAGGTACATTTATTTACACACAACACTTTTGTACCTATTAATGTAGGTCAAATATGTTCACTTTGTTCTACCTTTAAGGCTTTTGTACCTTTATTTCTGAGAGTGCATCTATTTAACATCTAGTTTAATATCTTATTCATTATAATTCATGTGTTGGAGTGTATGTAGAGGGCTGTAGATTTGGGTGACAGTTAAAAATCCCTCTTCTGTTTTACCTAGTGCTATATGTCATATTCTTTAGTCTCTTCTCCATGTTTTTCAAACTCATCACTTCTAAACTTCTACACACGGCTTCTTTTGTCTTTTTTGCTGTCTTTCTCCACCTCATGTTCTCCATCACTTCTGTCCTTCTCTCTGTCTCTCAGCTTATAAGTGGTTTTATGGGGAGTTGAGGGAAAATGTCCCACTGCAGTACCTGGTCTGGGTCTTCTATCCCATGGTGCTCATCCTGTTTGCCTCCCTCTTCTGTCACCTGGTTGCTCCTCAGGCCATTGGTGTGTAGCTTCATTGTTCTGTTCGTTTCTTTTTTTTTTTTTTATTATTATTCACTAATTTTATTTGCTTTTTCTTTACCTAATACATATATATAGGTTAATAGATAAAGAAAAAAGTAAATAAGTGTATGCACATTAATAATATTATATCAGCGCTGGGCAACCATTATACAGAACTATTATCACATCCAAAATAAAAATTGTGTTTACGTAATATATGTGTGTGTGTTATGTATATTTATTATGTATATATAAACACACACACATGCATGTATATATTGAAGAAAATTGTATATATTAAATATGTTTATATATCATATAAATTACATGAGTGTGAATACATTTTCAAAATACATCCTGTATGTGTGTGTATTCTTATATACATAATAAAAATACACAGCACACACACACGTATTATATAAACACAAACTAATTTTGGATGTTTGTTTTGTATATTTATTGTATGTTTATAAATAAGAACATACCGAAAATAAATAATAAACACATAATAAATAAACACAGTACACATACATATAGAATGGAAACGAAAACTTTATTTTGGATGCGATTAATCTTGATCTTTTTGCCTCATCTGCTAGAGGTTTTTTTGGTGCTCCTTAGAATATATTTTGCATACTTTTATTAATATGATAAAGGGATCACGTCTACTGCTCAACTCTGCCACCTGCTGGTTATCTGCTGTTCAGCTCATTGAACTGTGGTAATCATGCACCTTGCAGGAAACTCTTTTATTTGATTCTATTTAAATGTATTTGGGTTTAGTGCCGTGTCAGAGATTATACAGTGCTTAGTAACTTTACTTACAGACCTTTCGCACGGTTTTGTTTTTTTTCTTTCTTCCTGTGACTCTTATTTCCCCTCAGGCTCGGGTATTCCAGAGCTGAAAACCATACTCCGAGGTGTTGTGCTGAAGGAGTATTTGACACTCAAGGCATTTATTGCGAAGGTGGTGGGACTCACTGCTGGCCTGGGCAGTGGTATGCCGGTTGGCAAAGAGGTGAGACACATTTGATTTTGCAGTCTCGTGTAACATACACAGGGGCCTCAGTTTCCCATTTCCATGATACAAAATGCACTGTGATTTGGTGACTGTGTGCTAGTTAAAGTCACCTAAACTGGCCTCAGCTCCATCTGAACCTAACCTTTCAACCGTGCTGTTTTCATGCATTAGGGTCCCTTTGTCCACATAGCCAGTATCTGTGCAGCTGTGCTCAGCAGGTTTATGTCTTTCTTCTCTGGAGTCTATCAGGTAAGCAGAAGTGTATGGAGGTCCTGCGATGCACTTTCGGCTTCTTCATTCATGAAGCGTTGCATGCTCATTTATCATCCAGGAACAGAGCAGCTTTTTTTATTATTATGCACTTTTTTTGAGGACAGCACTGATATATCATCCAGGGTATTTATATTACCAAGAATTATTTCCCATCTTCCTCCACCTGTACGCTCAATCTGCTTCCCTCTCTGTGTCAGTAGAGCCCATACTGTTATACAGACATCCTCACAGTGGGCTGTGCTGTCGGGGTGGGATGCTGTTTCGGAACCCCTCTTGGAGGTAAAGTTTGTGCAGAAATGGCATTTTGCTTGCTTTTTTTTAATTATTCTTTCTTGATGAAGATTTATGTTTGTTTTCCAATAAAGTGTCCGAATGGAAGTTATAGATCTGACAAAAATGTGGTATGCAGTCAGGTTTGTGCTTAAACCAAGAATAAACTTTTGGGTTTAAAAAAATATATATACATGTAAGATGTACACTACAATTAAAAAGTGTGGGTGCAGCTTGTATTTATTTTAGAGGGGTCATATGATGTGATTTCTTTCTCTTGGGAGTGTTAGAGCTGTTCGAGCAGAGATGAGATCCCTGAAGCTGCAAAGAAGATATTCTTTATTAAAGTTATGTCTTGTCCACACCCTCCTAAAACGCCTCGTTTAAACACGCCTCCACCTCTCTCCGTCACAGAGTGGGGTTATTTTCAAACTCCACCCAAATGTTTCCACAAAGAAAGAAGGCGGAGCTATTATTCTGTGTTGCTGCGGGCGAGTGCAGGTGTCTAGTACAAATCGACCTATTTCAGGGGGCGGGGCTTAGAGGAGAAAAAAAACATGTTTTTTGCACCTGAAACCACAAACACATTACATTACACCAAATACACAAAATAATGTGCTTTTTAGCAACATCATATGACCCCTTTAAAATATATGAAACCAGAAAAAATCCGAACCACTGTATTTCTACATCAATAATTTTGAGAAATGCTACTTGAGCACCAAATCAGCTTGATTTCAGACACTGAAGGAAGACTGGAGAACTTTTTAAATTAGTAGAGTATTATTATAAATAATTTAAAAATTAATTTTGTTTTCATTTTTATTGAAATTTTAATTCCGTTTGTTTATCATCTCATCTGATGGATCTAGAAAGCTGCAGATTTCTGAATGTTTCTGTGGTTCCTCAGGTGTTTTGTTCAGCATTGAAGTCACATCCACTTATTTTGCTGTGAGGAACTACTGGAGGGGCTACTTTGCGGCAACTTTCAGTGCTTTTATTTTCAGAGTGCTGTCTGTGTTTAATAAGGATGCAGGTGAGATATTCAATCATACTCTCGAATGGCACATGACTCAGACCATTTCTTCATTGATTTAGTTAAATGCAGCTTGTATTGATGGTTTGGACCCTTCAAAAGAAAAGATGACTCATACACTACCCTTCATCTGAGATTTTTCTCCGTGTCTGTTGTTTCAGTTACCATCACTGCTCTCTTCCGCACCAACTTCCGCATGGATTTTCCTTTTGACCTGCAGGAGCTCCCGGCGTTCGCCATTATTGGGTGAGAGCGCGGGGCGAGAGCGTTCGTGGTGAGGGCACAATCCTGAAGCTGTGTGTGTGCCATCCTGTAACCCTTGACACACTCGCAGACCCGAGCGCACAGCGCTGTAACCAGATGGTGGCGTTGTATTTCACGAACACATTAAATGAGTAACTGCTCACGTTGATCAGAAACAATTCAGCAAAGAGCACAGCAATCTGCTTGTCTTATTATAAAACCGTGAATGTGATGTTTGTATTTGGATCACTGGAGTAAGGTGACTCTTTTTGTCTTTGATTGCTTTCTTCCCACAGGATCTCTTGTGGGTTCCTGGGAGCTTTCTTTGTTTACCTGAACCGCCAAGTTGTTCTGTTCATGAGAAGACCGAACATTCTCACAAGATTCCTTACAAAACAGTAAGAGAACCTAACGCCAACAGATAATATATCAGTTTTGTTGTAATCAAGATCAATCAATCGTAAGATCATTACGGTATGTGTCACGTTTTCTTTCCCAGCCGGCTGATTTTCCCTGCTGTTGTGACCTTAGTGGTTACGACACTGACATTCCCTCCAGGCTTTGGGCAGTTCATGGCCGGAGAGGTCAGATTATAAATATTTTATAATTTTATAAAAAATTATTTTCTACATTTTCATAGCTTAAAAAATATATACGCTATTTACGCCTTTTTTAAAGCATAGGTTTAAACCACGGGGTCCTAGACTGAGGACTTAACTTCCAGATGATATTTAAGATAAAAGATTAAAAATATATATAATATGATAAATGACTCTATGATAAAATTAAAAAATCTAATCTTTACTGCTTTTCCAGTAAATCAACAAAAAAAGGTCATAGAAGGTCAGACCCTGGAAGAACATTCAGCTCATAAAACTTTTGCATCTTAATTAAAGGGGTTTTTGATTAATCGGGTTATATGATGTTGCTAAAAAGAACATTATTTAGTGTATTTGGTGTGATGTAATGCGTTTATATGGGGCATTGCTTTCTAAATACTGTACATTATTGTTTCTCCTGAAGCGGGTCGATTTGTACAAAACTCATCGTTCTAAAAAGCGAGGTGTGTTCTGATTGGTCAGCTATCCAGTGCACTGTGATTGGTCGAACACCTCAAGCATCTGATGGAAATGCTCCGCCCCTTACCATAACGTGATGCTGCGTCCCGGCGCTACGACACCAAAACAATAAAACACGTTACAAAGCAGTGAGACATAATTACTGATGATCATGACTTAGTTCTGTGTTTTTACACGTGGTGCTGCGTCACGCCTCGTAAACATAACACCACGTCTGCATTCGTGATCGGAGAAACAACAAAAAAATTAGTTTTAAAACTAAATGTTTTCATTCTAGCGGGTATTTTTGCGTAGAATGGTGGGAATTGGAGTCAAAGGTTGAGAACCACTGCTTTAACACTTATGTCTTTCATTCTGACAATCTTAAACAAATGGTTGACTTTTTGTAACAACTGAATGTCTGTTGGTTGTTTAAATGTGATTTCGACTGCTCTCCCGCAGCTGATGCCCAGGGAGTGCATCAACTCTCTGTTCGATAACTTCACCTGGACTAAAATCGGGGGTTCCTCTCTTCCTCCGGGACTCGGTCGCTCTGCTGTGTGGTTTCACCGGGATGTCAACATCTTTGTCATTCTTATCCTCTTCTTTATCATGAAGGTCGGTCCTGTGGAATATCTTGGTCACCTAGATCTCTATCAAACAATTTTCACTGTAAACCACTAAGAAGGTACCATATATCGAGAGCTTTAGTTATCATGAGTAGTTGTCTAGATGACCTGTGTGTTCCACAGTCATCCGCTCTCTCCATCTGTCATGTCTGAAGCTGCTGAAGCAACGATTTTCTTTCGAGTTAGGCTCGTACAGGTTGTGCTGACAGATTCTAGAATTAAGCCAGTCGTGTGAAAACATTATTATTCATCTCACAGTTCTGGATGTCTGCAGTTTCCACCACGATGCCCATCCCGTCTGGAGCTTTCATGCCTGTCTTTGTACTGGGTAGGTCACTGCTATGATTCATTTATTAGTGGTTGTCATTTAGGGATGTTTTCTTTTTATTTAAGAATCCCTTTCCCAAAATCATGTTGTCATGCTTGGATTTGAGATCTATTTCAGATCAAATTTGTTCTCAGGCTGCTTTAGAACTAATTTATATATATATTAGAAATGAGACATGACCATAAAATGTTTTTTTTTCCCTTTCATTTTGTTTTATTTTTTTATTTTATATTAATTTATTTTACTTTATGCAATAATATTCAGCTGCTAAACATGCAGATTCAGTTATTAGACTGAAAGAAGTTCTATTTTAAAGTTTTATTTGATTTTTAATGCAGTCGTTTTCTCCAGCGGTCTCAAAATATATGTTTTTACTTTCACAGAAGCGCTTTATTTTATTCTATTCTAATCTGTTTTCCGCAGGCGCTGCCTTCGGTCGTTTAGTGGGTGAGATCATGGCGACTCTGTTTCCTCACGGTATCCTGTTTGATGGAATACTGTACCGCATCATCCCTGGAGGGTACGCTGTCATTGGTCAGTCATCCTTTCCTGCTCTTCCGATCCACCACTGTTACCTAATGTTTGCTCATACTGTGCTGATGATGTCACTTCCTGTTCCTATCCTCCCTCCTCTTAATCTCTGATCTTCCGCTGCATGCGTCCATACTCTCTCCGTCCGTTCATTATTTCCCTCCTTACAGCCCTCCATCTTTCCTTCCTGTTACTCTATTGGTCTGTCCCTGTCCCTCAAGGTGCGGCGGCGCTGACGGGGGCCGTCACTCACACCGTTTCTACCGCGGTGATCTGCTTCGAGCTGACCGGTCAGATCTCTCACATCCTTCCCATGATGGTCGCCGTCATCCTGGCCAACATGGTCGCGCAGGGTCTGCAGCCGTCACTGTACGACTCCATCATCCAGGTCAAGAAGCTGCCCTATCTCCCCGAGCTGGGCTTCGGTCACATAAGGTGGGCAACATGGCGTGCTGACAGCACCTCAGAGTCCTTGTGATTCATTAGCAGCGGGAGCTATTAGTAAATACACTTGTCAACATGAAGCTTTGGCACCCTTCCAGCTAACAGGTTAGATCTGAGCTATTCATTACCTCTTCATCAGGGGTCTTAATCTGCCCTTTTGTGGTCATCAGGTGGTGCCCAAACACGTTACCAAAATTAGCCAAAATGGACCCCGCTTCAGGATTTGAACTTTCTTCAGGGGTTTGTCAATATCCTTAAAGGGTTCGTTCAACCCAAAATAAGAATTCTGTCATTAATTCCTCACCCTTGTGTCGTTCCAAACCCATAAGACCTTCGTTCATCTTCAGAACACAGATGATATCAGAGCTATCTAGTTATATTTAAGACATTATAAGTCATGAAGAAATTGTTGCATTTAAAAAAAAAAAAGGAAACTGAATGAAAAAATATGATTTTAAACGCAAAAAGTATATAATAAAGTTAACTAAAGCAAAAAATATAATGGGATTACTTCTAATAAATGTTGTCTAGTTACATGCCAGCTATTTTCCAAAGTCTTTTAATTTATCTTGATGTACTAAAATAATACAAGGTGAAATAGAAAAGAACCATATAGACTACAAATGACTAAAACGGTTATGAAATGAGTTCGCGAGGCGTGCGAGCTGAAGTGCAAACAGTGTTTAATTAGAATCAAAGTCAGGGTTTACAGAGAAAGATCGCCGGCAGACAACGTTATCAGAGACCGAGACAGAGGCGGAGTCGAAAAACAAAGCAAAGGGTCGAAATACCGGTAAACTGAGTCCTTGAGGGAGAAGCAGAGGGGAAGTCCAGGTCCGGGCAGAAACGACAACGGGAAATCCAATGAGCAAAACGATAGGTAACTGGGAACACGAAAGACGTAACGGGTAAACAACGATCCGGGACAACATACAGACATTACCGGGTTAAATACACTTGAATCTAGGTCAGTGGGAGGAGTTTGTCAACGTGTTGCTGTGGTGACTGATGGGTGAGGCGGAGACATGAGTGAACACATGCGATGACACAGAAACATGAATGAAAGTCCAGGATGTAAACAGACAAAAAACACAGAAAGTTGGTTGGGCGCTGGAGTGCCATCCCCAGAGCTGGGTAGACACCTCCAGCTGACTGTGACAAAAACTAAAAGTAGTGTGCAAGCAGAAGGTATATTAAAATATATACTAACAAATTGTACTGAAAAAGTGCAGTATTCTTCTTTGTGAGGTTGTTGTTACTAGGACTAATATGGTTTGTGTCATTGTGTTAGCAAAGCAGCCAATGCATTTGATAAAATACGCCACACTTTCTGTTTCCTGAAGCCAGTATAATATCTTTGTGGAGGACATCATGGTGAGGAAAGTCAAGTTTTTATGTTCCCAGTCTACATACAGAGAAGTTCTGCATCTGCTGGACTCCACTTCTTTAAAAACCTTCCCGCTGGTCGACTCGAAAGGTAATGTCTAGACCATTCCTTCAGTCTAATTACATTTCCTATTACGACATTTTTCTAGCTGCATGCAGTCTGTCAGGGAGAGCTATGAGTTTTTATTTTGTTTCACTCAAACAATCTAAAGCTCTCCAGCTCATGTTGTTCTCTTAGCAACACAAACTTGTTTCTTTGTAGAGTTTGAGATCAGTCAGGTCCAGCATGAGGTCTGTCTCTAGAACGTGATAATACTCATCTGTAACTCACTTCACCTTCAACAGAATCTATGATTCTATTGGGCAGCATTGAGAGGTCAGAGCTTCTCGCCCTCTGTGATTGGTGGCTTTCAGCAGAGAGGCGGATCCTGACACAAGGACAGAGCTCACAGGGTCAAGTGCCTTGTGCCAGAATCAGCTGGGAATCCTTCGCTTTTGTTGATGAAGATGAAGAGGAGCATGAGGAAGAGAAGGTCTGTCGTTCTAGCTATCGTTTCTTTCTTGAATCCCATCTGTCCATCCACCCATTACAACACAAGAAGAGTTAAGAAATCTGTTGTCTGTGAATGTTTAGACGACACCAGTTCAAGAGGAAAGAAACGGTCCCGTGCCTCCACCCAAACCTTCAGAGCCATCCACCAATCACACGTCTCCCGGTGAGAAACACTCGTTAGAAACCTTAATGAACTTCAGACAAGCACTTCTATTGAACAGCGTCTTTTCCTTCTCTTTCTCCACCTCTTCTTGTCTAGTTAAGGGTCCTTCCCTGTCTTTCGGGAGAGTTTTGCGTAACTTCTTTTCATCCTCTTCAGAAGCACACACAGAAGGTCAGCCGCAGGTACGTTGTTTGTGTCTCTGTGTGTGTCTGTTCCATCAAGAGAACAATTACTCTCAGCACGCATGAAATTTTAATGTTAATTGATAAAAAGAGAAGAGGCGATGTATGGTCTGCATTAATATTCATCAGTGTTTTTCAAGGACATGTGCGGTTAAAGGGAAGTGAATGGTCTTCCACAGGATGTCAATATATGCAGATAATCTTTCTAAAATTTGAATACTTGGTACATATGCACCATGTCAATCTAATTATTTTGCCATTTCTCTCACACTAGGAGCCTTATCCTCCACCTTTAACTGACACAATGACAGCGGAACAGGTATTACAACACTATTAAAAAATGGCTTTCGACTAGATATTGAAGTATGAAAGATAATTGCATTAATGTAGGTTCTGGAGATTGTTAGATGTTTTAATTCTGCAGAAGAGTTGCTTTACATGGTTTTGATTGGGTGACGTAGATCAAAGCCTGGGAGGAGACCGAGATGGACAAACCTCTGGACATCGATCAGATCAGAATTGATCCCTCGCCCTTCCAGCTGGTTGAGAGAACATCACTACACAAGGTGAGAGTTAATGTTTCAAGATTCATCAGTTATGAAACAGTTCTACAGAAGATAATAGTGTTATTATTATTCAGTTCAGTTCAATAACAGAGTTAATCATTTATCAGACGGTCTAACTATAATCAGCTCTACAGAACACAAAACCATAATCTATTTGTAGCAATAACCAACGATACGCTGTATGAGTCAAAATGATAGATTTTTCTTTTATGCCAAAAATCGTTAGAATATAACGTGAAGATCATGTTCCATAAAGAGATTTTGTAAATGATCAACAGTAAATATATAAAAACTTTCAAATAGTTATATCTCAGATAAATATTGTTCTATTCTAACAAACCCTGTATTTCTGCAGCTTTCAGATGAAGATTGACACTTATGGTTAGATTTGTTCTCCAGGGTCACATATTTATTTATTTATTTTTTCCATTATAATCTAATATTGGATCGATTATGTTCATTGAGGTTTACTTATAATGTTAATAAAGAATTTAGCACATAAATAAACCCAAATAACAATACAGATTGTAGCAAAGCACTGAACATTATCAAATAGAAGAACAGAGTGATGGTAATGTATAATGACGAGA
>JAUMHR010000076.1:14935998-14947980 GCA_032361145.1 Enteromius fasciolatus
AAGTATCAGCGTCAATAGTCCAGGCAGAGAGCGAGGCAACAGGCGAGAAACCCCCCCGCCGTAAGCGGCTCCTGAATTGAGAGGGGTGACATCCGCGGGCTTTAACAGAGAGACATGGAATGTGGGTGAGATACGTTATTATTCAGGTAAGGCAAGACGAAATGATACGGGAGTGATTTAGCATGTGATTTGGAACGCACCCATGTACCTGGGATTGAGCTTTTTGCAGGATCTCTGCAACCGGAGGTCTCTGGTGGATAGCCAGACCCATTGGCCTGGCTGGTAGGCTGGATTGGGTCTCCGGTGGTGATCAGCTTGTTCAGTTGTTCTGCGAACAGCTCTTTGAAGGTGGATGTGGGCCTGGTTCCAGGTCTCCTCACTGTTTTGCAACCAGTGGTCAAGGGCAGGTAAGTTGGTGGGCATGCCGGTCCATGAACATATAGGAAACATGGGTGGTTGGAATCCCAAGATGCACTTGAATGGAGTCATTCCCATCGCTGGTTTCTGCAAAGAAATTCTGGGCGTATTCTGCCCACAGTAGGTACTGGCTCCAACTTTCTTGACGGGTGTGGCAGTACAGAGGAATCTGGTAAGCTCTTGGTTGAGGCGCTCGGCCTGTCCGTTGGACTATGGATGGTATCCTGATGTCAAACTAACATCAATGTTAATTTGTTCGCAGAAGGCATCACAAAGGCCTGATCACTTTGAGGACTCCATTGAAGAATTGTTGAGCCTTTTTTGGTCATAGACATGAGTGGTGCTGCTACCTGACTGAAGTTGCGAATGAATCTGCAGTAGAAGTTTGCAAACCCCAGGAATCGCTGCAAATCTTTGAGGGTCTTGGGCTTGGCCCAGTCCAGAACTGAAGACACTTTACTCTGATCCTTTGTGGCTGATGATGTACCCCAGGAAAGCTGCTTGGGTCTGGTGGAATTCACACTTTGTCAGCTTGGCGTATAACTGGTATTGAATGAGACGATTCAGGACTTTGCGGACATGCTGGATGTGTTCAGGTAGGGTCTCTGAGTATATGAGAATGTAGTCGATGTAGACGATCACGGTTTGATTCAAGTCCTTCCGGAACACGTAGTTGATGAGGGCCTGAAAGACGGAGGGACTATTGGAGAGCCCGAATGGCATCACCTGATATTCATAGTGCCCCGAAGTGGTAGAGAAAGCCGTCTTCCATTCGTCGCCCTCCCGGATACGGATCAGGTTGTAGGCGCTCTTAAGATCAAGTTTGGTGAAGGATCGGGCCTTCCGGAGCTGTTCTAAGGTGGCTGGGACTAGTGGAAGCGGGTAGTGGTACTTGACTGTCACCTCGTTGAGACCCCGGTAGTCGATGCATGGTCTTAGACTACCATCCTTCTTCTTTACAAAGAAAAACCCGGCTAAGGCAGGTGAGGTGGATCGTCGAATAAACCCCTTTGCCAGCTCCTCCTCAATGTAGGTTTTCATGCTTTCGGTATCTGGTTGAGAGAGTGGAAAGATTCGCTCCAGGCAGGAGTTTCACTGCACAGTCTGTAGCTTGGTATGGAGGTAGTCGCCTTTTCCTTACTAAACGCATCCTTCAGGTCATGGTACTCGGCAGGAAGCTTGCTGAAATCGTCTTCAGTAGCTGAAGTTGTGGAAGAGGGTTTTACAGGGCTAAGAATGGACTGGATACAGTGACTCTGACAACGGTGCGACCACTTGAGGATGATGGGGTGATCAGGTAAGTAGATAAACAGACTGATTGCATGGGACCAATGAGAAGCTTAAGGTCTTGGGTGGTGTGTGAGACCTTTCCGGAGCCCAGGGGAAGTAGGGGAAGATGTACATGTTTAGAGAACTCCTCATCAACAAAGTTGCCCTCTGCCCCTGAGTCTATAAAAGCAGTGGTATTGATTCTCTGGCCCTCGACCACAATGGTAACTGGTATTGTCATGGAATGTTCAGAAATGGAGTAACTCACCCGGGTAGGTGTGGAATGTTGAGGTCGCACTGGGCAGCTGGTTCTGAGGTGTCCAGGCCGGCCGCAGTATAGACACAGATTCTCACAAATCCGCTTTGTCCTCTCCTCATCTGTCAGGTGAGTAGTGCCGATCTGCTTGGGCTCTTGAGTGGAGATTATTGGAACGCGTGGCAAGGGATCGGGCAGGAAGTGAAGGCATCACTCCGTGGGAGCTAATCAGATTGTCCAGTTGGATGGCGAGTACCATGAATTGTTCGAAAGTCTTTCCTTCGTCACAGCATGCCAGTTCGGACTGCAGGTCCCGGCTAAGTACCTTGCGGTAAAGAGCCCTCAATGGTTCGGATGGCCAGCCGGTTTGGGTAGCGAGGGTGCGGAAGTGCAGAGTGAATTCCCTTGCTTCAAGGTGAGAATCTCCTCGCTAGGATCTCTGCCACCAGTAGCATAAGTGAAAACTTCACGAAACTTCCGCTGGAACTCTGAGTAGCTCATAACAGACATGTTAGGACTCTCCCAAAGGGCCGTGGCCCAGTCTAAAGCTCTGCCAGTCAACAGTGAACATAATAAAAAGACCTTACTGTCATCATCGACGAAGCTGGCTGGTTGTCGTGTGATGTAGAGGTTACACTGCATAAGACATCCCCTGCACTTCACTGGAGAGCCGTCGTATTTCTCAGGCAGCGAAAAACAGGCGGCGTGTGAGGTAACTTGCGCCGGGGGTGTGGAGATTGTAGCAGCGGCAGCTGTAGCAGTAGGTGCGATCACTGGCGTTTGGAAGTGTGCAGCGATGGCGGTGTTCAGAGCTTGTAGGGACTAACCCATCTCTTCAGATACACGTGTGAGTTTCTCTAACTGCTGGTGGTGCGTGTTCAGCAGTGAGGCTTGACGATTGACTTCTTTGGCCAGTTGAACAACAGCAGCTGGATCAGTTTATGGACAGAGTCGAGATAAACAATCCAAGGTTGGCAATCGGGTCAGTCCGAAATTACAAGGAGAACGCTCAGAGTTGATTGGGAGAACAAAACTTGGCGTCAATCTTACTCGGTGTGTGCCTTATATAGTCCCTGAGTAACGATCAACACCTGAGCGGAAAAGTACTGTGTGTTCGGGTGAAAGCGGTCCGAGTGGCAACTAGTACTCAGGGGAAAGTTCCCGCTGATGACGGTCGGACAGCGCCACAGAGGACCGCCTTGTAACAACAAATTGATCTTTACCTCACCTCTGTGCCATATCTACATGTACAAGCTACTACTACATATACTGTAAAACATTACCTTGGTGTAAAGCTGCTTTGATATGTATCATGAAAGGTGGTACTGTATACAAATAAATTTGAATTGAATTGAATTGAACTTAAGTACAGTCTTGATACACTTTATTTTAAGTAGCTTATGCCTGTGTAATATTCTGTCATTTTAATGTAATTAGAAAAGTATTGCATGTGTATCTGTGTAACAGACTCTGTCTGTAACGTGTAACAGTAGCTGTGTGTGTAGCATCTACATCATTACAAACTGTTGCATAACTTAGTTACAGGGTAAGTACATCTTGTTTTATGTCAGTACAGTGGTACTTACTAGATAATTACTCTGTATAAAATAAAGTGTTTCCGTATATTTTTGGCAAATGTTTTATTTAGATTTTTTTTATTGTATTTAAATTCGACATTGATTTAGTAATTATTAGCTTATTATCAGCTCACAAACTTATTCTGATGATTCTGTGTTGATGATTTTCCCTCCAGACTCATACACTGTTCTCTCTGCTGGGTCTCAGTCATGCCTATGTAACCAATACTGGGAAACTAGTAGGAGTCGTGGCACTGAAGGAGGTAGCTCATCCATCCATCCATACTTCATTCTTCTTTTCCAGACTGTCTAACCCTTATTTCTTCTTCTGCATCAGCTGCAGAAAGCCATCGAAGGCTCCACACGCAGCGGCGTACGCTTGCGCCCCCCTCTGGCCAGTTTCCGTGACACTATTCGTAAAGCTTCAAAGCGTCCCCAGACCTCCTCGCCTCCGGCGTCCCCCAGCTCCACCACGGCTCCATCCTCGCCTCTGTCGGCCCCCGTGGCCCCTCACGTCCCCATCCCGGGGCCCCCGGAGCAGCAGCTGAAGGAGATGGAGGTGTGGATCGAGGGCGTGAGGCAGGGGGTGATCGTGGAGAACAGCAGCAGCACTACCACTGGAAGCAGTAGCGGGACAGGAAGCAGTGACAGTGAGACAGGAAGTCCCGATAGCAGCCCAACCCTCCCGCCCTCGTCTCCTCCACCCCCCATCCCTCTCTCCACCCTGCAGCCCGTCCCGGAGAACAAGGAGGGTGAAGAGGAAGAGGACGAGGACCCTCTCTAGAACAAGTAACGTCCGTGTTTCTTTTATTTAAGGTGTGATCGCTGTACTTTTATTTTTATATAACAAAAACATGTTTTTTATTCATGTGCTTAAAAATGACTTTTCATAAATCAGCAGTTTGTTCTCCTGCTCTCTTTTTTTCCTATCTTTACATTTATGTAAATACTTTTCATTTGCTTTTTTATTTCTTCGTCTTATTCTTTTTTCCACATTTAAAAATTTCCAGAATTATTTAGAGGAAGAAGAAAAATAAGAAGACTTCTTATTTCTGCTCTTCTTCTAGAATTACCTGTAAATTTTATTACATTTATTTCCTCTTGATTTTTTCTTCCTCTTTTTCTACTTAAACCTGCCCTGTTTGTTTCTCTTTCCTCTGTAAATAAATCTCATCTCTTCCACTTGCTCTTCCTCCTTTTTTCCTTTAAAATAATCTGTAAATCAGTATAAACTGCTCCAGTAGAAATATTTACATTTTTCCTCCTCAATAACACGTTGAATACTTGTTCTCGTGTCGTTTAATAACTCCATAACAGACGTGAACCGATTGTATTAAAAGCATTACTGAAATGATGTTGAAGCAGGTTTACATGCGGCTGACATTATTTCAGACTCAAAGTCTTCATACACCTGGATCATTTCATATGAAGCCTTCATTAAAGGTTGTTGTGAACCATTTTATGTTATAAAATCTAAAAAATCAACTTCCAGCAAGGAATATTTGCACTGCATTGTGAAGGAGTCGTCATAATTAGCTTATGGCCAGCAGGGGGCAGATTGTACGTATTTTCCTTCTACCCTTTTCCATTTATATATTTTCCAGCAATTATAAATTCAGGGTGTGAGCACTGTCCTATCTTAATGCACCCGCCTTCATCTGTCCATCTTTTCTTCTGATATCTCTCTCTCAGGTGTCTCTCATGTCTTTAAATCAAGGACTCTTGTTTACGAACAATCCATGTTTGGTTCATGTGATCTGCTGTCTTCTTTTAAATAGTACAGTTTAATTTGTGATTTTATATCTGTTCAGTCTGTGAGCCATAACTTCGTTTGCCTCTGTTTTTGTTTGTTTGTATTTGTCATATTTATTCATTAATTTATTAATTCATCTCTTCTTGGCGTGATGCGATATCGACGGAAAAATGTCTGGCTCATGGCTGTGAAACATTGTTTTTGTCTCATATCTTCCAGAAATGAATAACAGTTCAATAAACAGTGACTTATTTGAATTAAATAAACTTTTATCGCACATGCTTTTTTAGATCAGTCAGCGATGTGGAATGATAAATGTTTTATTATTATTTTTTAATCATTGTGTAAAATAGTGATTCAGTCAAACATAAATTACTGATGAGTATATGAACAAATAAGACAGACCTTTACAATAAGGATTTTATTTACAGCAAAAATGCACATGATTTGGATGAAGTTACAGGATGACATCGAATGGAGCTGAAGAAACTGCAAGATGGCTATACCTAGCTTCATTTTATATTCCTCAATCATCTTATTCCACCGCATTGCCATGCTGCACTAGATGCATCATATTTCACAGAATATGACCTTGTGACATCATTCAATATCTGACAGATATTAACAGTGCCATCTTTTGGATGTGTCTGCCCCTGAAGATGCTGCGTCTACTTCCCCATCACGAGAGATCGTCCACTTAGATCTGTGAAAATGACTCTCATTCGACAGACGCTAGTCCTACGATGTTTGAAATATCACAAAGAATGATGACTCGCAGGCCTCGTTAGTATAGAAAAATAAATGTTGCCTCAGCATTGCATAACGGCATCAATCAAAACTCTCCAAATCATCAAAGAATATAAATCGTTGCTAAACCAAATGCCTTGTAACGCTAAACTAGTGTTAATGTTGCCACATCCATTTTTCTATCTTTTGGAACGTATATAAGTTTCTTCTTTCTGCAGCGGGTATTTCAATTACAGCTTCATGAAGAGAGAGTTCACCTGAAAATGTAAATGTGACGTTTATCTGCTGACAATGACGATATTTAGCTCAAACCGTTGCAGTCTGTCAGTCATATAACAGAAGTCAATGGAAGTCAAACAGACATACACCGACGAAACCAAATGAAACCCTGCGGCTCGTGACGATACATCGAGGTGTTAAGACACGAAACCATTGGTTTGTGCAAAAACCTCAGCAGTATTTCTTTTATATTTTTGACACACAGATGTACGCACTCTTACGTATCACGGCCCATGTGTGTATATATCTAAGTTACCGGGTCACACGCCGGATGTTGTGGATGAGCTCAGGACAGTGTATAAGAGATCAAATATAATATAAATACTGTTGAGTTTTTTGCACGGGCCGATGGTTTCGTGTCTTAACACCTCGATGTATCGTCACTAGCCGCAGGGTTTCATTTGGATTCGTCTGTGTATGTTATCTTTTTGGCTTTGTACCGTTTGGTCCCTATTGATACCATTTTATGACTGATAGACTGCAACAGTTTAAGTTAAAATCTCTGTTTGAGTTCTACTGAAGAAACACAATCACCTACATCACTGATGCCCCGGGGGTCAGCAGATAAACATCCCGTTTACATTTTCAGGTTAACTATCCCTTTAAATAATTAGTGGAAAGCCTGCAAGCATTAACCAGAGCACCTTCTCTTCACTTCCTTCCACAGTCGTATGGTCTGTCGTGACAAAAAACATACTGTGACCGAACACATCAACTGGCTCATTACCACATGATTTTACTGAGGTAACGAGAGGTTATCTCTTCACGTTATGTCAGCTACAGGGAAATCTACGTAACGTAAATAACATGGGAAATATGCATGACACAAATGGCTCCTACATATTCACCAAAAACGGACCCATGAGTTCCAGGATTCCCGTAGTCTCAACAGATTAAAAGTATCCAAAGTTTCCTCCTCTTTTTGCACGAGGAGATTAATGGACCTTCCTGGAACGACGACGATGACTCTTCAGTTTTCCTTTTGTTGTTCAGTGCAAATCAATATTGAGCAGCTCAGCCAGGCAGATAAACACCGACATCGATGAGAAAGAAACGCAGAACAGAAAAAACCCCAGACTGAACCGAGCTGTGGCTAAGAAGATAGGCAATACATTCGTTTATGTCCATAGTAGTGCATAAGTCTTAGTAACAATACAGTTAGGATGTTGAAAAGGGCAGCACTGTTTCCAATCGGGCAGTATTGTGCTTGGATATAATAAGAGCAAAAACATCTTTTCCAGGGTGTGTGTGTGTGTGTGTGTGTGTGTGTGTCAGAGGTACATAGGGGACACTTCACGCAAACGGCAAATTCATAACGTTTTTTTCAGAATATACCTTTAAAGACACATACATTCATACATTCATACTAACATACATACAGTACATGTTATATATACATACAAATACATATTGTTTCATTGGCTTTTAGTTTTATTACAAAAATCAATATATATTATTACTATGTGGATACTGTTAATTCAGTCGCTTAAATACTCCCCCACCAAAAAAAAACAAAAAACCGCATGCACTTTCTTTTGGTTGTGTTGATTTCTCAGTATTGCACTCTTCGTTTTCGTTCTCAAGCGTCCTTGGACTCCAGCGCTCCCGCCATAAAACAGCAGCAGCAGTACGTGTGACGCGTCCTCTCCGGTGTCCAGTCTTTATATGCGCCCGGCGGGCGTTTAATAACGAGTAAATCTGTTCCTGATGTGACAGTCTGTACACATCTGGGGTAAAAGGGCGTATACAAGAGCTTAACTGGTTGATTATTTCACAGTTTTTTTGTTTGTTTTTTTTGTTCCTCGCTCCATGCTTGATTTGAACCATCAGTTGGTTGCCATAACGACAACGGCCCCGTCCTCCACCTCTTCTTCCTTCTCCAGCGATTGGACGACGCAGGATGTGACCTCGTAGTGCTCAGCCACTGGCTCTGCTGGTGCTTGCCCTGGGCTCAGGCCCCTGGGAGGGGTGGAGTCCTCTCTTTGAGGCGGAGGGGTCAGGGCGGGAGTTACGGACGTCTGCTCGGGTTCCAGGGTGAGGGTTATATCATCCTGCTTGAGAGAAAAAAATACAAGAATAGTTGACCGAATTTGTAGAAAGATGAACAAACACTCATGCCATTACAAGATGTAGATGAAGATTAATTCTTCATCAAACAACAGATATGGAAAAATGTAGCATTACATCACTTTTTCACCAAGGATCCTATGCAGGAAATGGGTGCCGTCAGAATAAGAGTCCAAACGTCTGTTAAAAAAATAGAAAGTAATCCACACCAGTCCGGTCCATCAGTTCATCTCTTGTGAAGTGAAACGTAATAATTCTTCTTTAACACTGTAAAAAATGTCTTTTTTCCAGCCAAAATATCTAAAAACTCTTAAATCAAGAAGGATTTTCTAGATGTGTAAAAAATTATTGGTTTAGAAAAAACAAGCTAAAATAAAAACTTGTGAATCAGATTATTTAGATTATTCTGCTTGTTCTAAGCAAACGGTCACTTCATTTTGATTTGCTTTTTCTGAAAACAAGACAATAATATTTACACGTCTAGAAGAATTCTTTTTATAATTTGTCTGGAAACAAGACAAGAAAATGTAGTCTTGAAAAGCATTAAACTAATCGTTGATCTAAATACTGGTCCGTAATCCATAATAATTCTTCTTCCAATGGTATCTGTTGTCTTCACATTAAAATCCACCAACATTTTTGTTTAGAACTGTTTTTACTTGTTTACTTGTCTGTTATAAACACAGCTGGATGTGTGGATGTTTTTATCAGCTTTCTGGACATTCTGACGGCACCCATTCACTGCAGAGGATCCACTCGTAAGTGATGTAATGCTACATTTTTCCAGATTCTGATGAAGATGCAACCTCGTCTGAATCTCAAACGGTCAAAGGATGAGCACATTCTCACTGAACCGGTGCTGAAGGAAGCGGAAATAAAATATCCCACCCTGGCTTCCTCTTCCTCTTGCTGCTCCGGGATGCATTCGGTCTCCACAACAGAGTCCTCTCCGTACACTTCTCCCATTCCCATTTCAGCCATGGTCATGCCCATGTGTCCCATCATCTCCACCTGATGGGGCTCCACCTGAGCCGCCGCCCACAGGTCAGCCAGTCTCGGGTGAGTGGGCGGGCCCAGACTGTGAATAGTGCTGTTGGGCGTGGCTTGTAATGAGTGGGAGGCGCTGTGCAGCCGATATTCCAAAGACTTCAAGAAGAAACACGGTAAGTGAAACAATATTTGAAAATCTGATACAGATGGGATGAGAATGAACTGCATCACTAACAAACATTTCAAGCGATAATTTAATCAAAACATTTTAAACAATTGTTTAGTCCACCCACAGAAGCGTAACACCTGAACTCCATCACACCTTCCAGTCATAGTGGATGCTGTTCTAAATACAGCAGGACCACCTACAGCGCCACCCTGTAGACGACACCTGGCTAAAAGAGGTCAAGTACTGGAGCGAAACACATCTCCGTAGTTCCTCTGAGCGTGTAAACATGGCAGCGTGTCAGGCGGTGTGTTCTCTGACCTGTTGATACTGCAGGAGCTGCTGCTGCTGCTGGTACTGCTGGTACTGTTGGAGCTGCTGTAGCTGGTTCTGCTGCTGCAGGGTCAGCTGCTGCTGTGGTAAATAGTGGCCGGAGCCATCGTAACCCTCTCCTGAAGCCCCGCCCGCCATGATATAAGAGCCAGCAGCGGGAGAAGCCACACCCGAGGGCTCGTTGCTGATTGGCTCCCACGCGTCGGAGGAGGAGAGACAGTAAAGGCCTTGAGAGACATAGGTGTGAGGCCACACTTCTGCAGAGGAATGATGCAACGGCTGGTCTGAAGGACAGAGACACAGAAACAAAGACGAGACGAGGTCATAAGGTGAAGTGTTCAGGTAAAATTTATATACAAAGTGGTTTCTGAAAAATAGCTAGGCTATATTAGTGTCCACAGCGACGAATGATGATGGTCTGTTTATTTTAAGCGCATGCTGCTGAAAATGCTCAAGCCCTTTATGGTGGGTCGCATTCTGATTGGCTGTCAATATTTATATCATTCATCAGCTGGGAAAAAAGACATTGTGAAAGTGATTCCATCGATAGCATTCCTCCGTGTCTTTATCAATACAGCTGTGGTGTGGCTCGTGTCCACATTTTGATAATTATGTCAGTTTCCATTGTTAGACGTTGTGAATGGTTCCAAAATAGTTTACCATACCACTTTTTTGGTACCCTTCCATAAGGGTTACTTAGCACAGGGTACCAAAAACTCGTGATTGGTCGATTAGAATTCTGTGTGATACAACAGGATCCTCTTCACTTGTTCTCTCTGCTGAGTTTATTTCCATCAGAGTCCGCTAACACAGCAAATATAACTGTGTATTTGATCGTTTTATACTTTCACACAGACAATAGTCGTTTTGCGTATGTGTCCTCGTCTGTTCTTGTGCACTTGTGAAACGTCATGAAATGTAGTTTTTCAGGTGAGAATATAGTTGTTTAAAACATAAATTTGCGGTTTATTTCTTTTTCAAAATTTGATATGCGATCACCGGGCACTCAGTGCTTCTGTATCGGGTTATTGCTTAAAAAATGTTTATAATCATGCTTTTTCATCATTACAATTCTCTGCTACACAAAATCCTCATTATTTTGACAAAATCAGGCCAAAGAGATGCTTTTGGTTTTGTGTTATGCTGCAACCTGGCTTCGACCCAGGGCTTTTATAAGCTCTGAACCTCTGTTCTGCGATTCTCCCCCATCGCCTTCAGGCCTGCAGCTGTCACTGTGGCATCTCCGACACATCTCCACACAATAAATAAAGTGGTGGCAATGCACTCTAGACCTGTCAAATGGACTGGAAGACACATCAGTCAAGGCTAGGTAAACAATATAAATCAAATCTGCAGAAATATCAGTGAAGCATAGACGTGCGACTCCTGTCTAAAGATGCAAAGAGCAGCTGAATATTCAGAAGATTATGAGCTGCCAGTGGAATAATTATGCGAGGATGTGTTTAAGAAGTGTGTGCTTGTAATATGTGAGCTGTGGATTAACGAAAGATCGTCCTTTTCATCTAAAGTCGAACAAAATGAAAAGACTTAGACACAACATAACAGACATCATAAATCTCTCCAACAATGTTTTCTCATTCTGTTCTGGCATGAGGTGGATGTTTGTGACCCTCACCTCTGCTGGTGATGCTCTCCTGGTTAACCTCACTGAGATGAGCCATGCTGCCCTGGTTCGAGTCGGCACAGAAACTCTCTCCATCCATAGAGTTCCAGGCTAAGAGCGTGGCCTCAGAAATGGCAAACTGCTGCATAATGCCTGCAAAAAAGCAAGATAACAATAATGATAAATAAACATTTTAAAAGGGTCATATGATTCAATTTCAAGTTTTCTTTCTCTTGGGAGTGTTACGAGCTGTTCGAGCAAAGATAGATCCCTGAAGCTGCAAAGATTAAAGTCTCAAAACCAGAGATATTCTTTATAAAAGTCATGACTTGTCCACACCCTCCTAAAACGCCTCGTTTAAACACGCCTCCACCTCTCTCCGTCACAGAATGGGGTTATTTTCAAACTCCACCCAAATGTTTCCAGAAAGAAAGAAGGCGGAGCTATTACTCTGTCTGTAGTGTTGCTGCGGGCGCCATGTTCTGGAGACGCTGTGTGTCGTTG
>JAUMHR010000076.1:14956568-14968222 GCA_032361145.1 Enteromius fasciolatus
AAGAGCCTTGGTGAGAGAGGTCAAGAAGAACCCAAAGATCACTGTGGCTGAGCTCCAGAGATGCAGTCGGGAGATGGAGAACGTTGTAGAAAGTCCACCATCACTGCAGTCCTCCACCAGCCGGGTCTTTATCGCAGAGTGACCCGACGGAAGCTTCTCCTCAGTGCAAGACACATGAAAGCCTGCATGGAGTTTGCTAAAAAAACACCTGAAGGACTCCAAGATATTGAGAAATAAGATTCTCTGGTCTGATGAGACTTAATTCTAAGCGGTATGTGTAGAGAAAGGCACTGCTCATCACCTGTCCAATACAGTCCCAGCAGTGAAGCATGGAGGTGGAGCATCCTGCTGTGGGGGTGTTTTTCAGCTGCAGGGACAGGACGACTGGTTGCAATCGAGGGAAAGATGAATGCGACTAAGTACAGGGATATCCTGGACCAAAACCTTCTCCAGAGTGCTAAGGACCTCAGACAGGCCGAAGATTTACCTTCCAACAAGACACTGACCCTAAACACACAGCTGAAATAACCAAGGAGCAACCAAGTTCACAACAACTTGGTTCTTGAATGGCCCAGTCAGAGCCCTAGCTTAAACCCAATTGAGCATCCCTGGAGAGGCCTACAAATGTCTGTCCACCAACGTTTACCATCCAACCTGACAGAACTGGAGAGAATATGTGAGGAGGAATGGCAGAGGATCCCCAAACCCAGGTGAGAAAAACTTGTTGCATCTTTCCCAGAAAGACTCACGGCTGTATTCGATCTAAAGGGTGCTTCTATTAAATACTGTGAAATTTCAGTTTTTCTTTTTTAGTAAATCCTTTTTTAATAATTCTGTGTTTTTCTGTCAATATAGGATGCTGTGTGTACATTAATGAGGGGAAAATATGAACTTAAATGATTTTAGTAAATGGCTGCAATATAACAATGAGTAAAAAATTTAATCTGAATACTTTGTACCCACTGTATCGTTTGACAGCACTAATTATATTATATGATATTATAATTGTGTGACAATAAAATTCCTAAAATTCCCAAAGCTGATGAGCCACTATTATTTCTGGGAGTGAAGCAGCAAATGTAAGCTAATACGTAAATCAGATTGAGGATATTTAATAAATAAGTGCTGATTCCAGCTCCAAACTTCCATGGGAAGCATATTTTAGTCTTTTTTCTACTGGTTGTAGCATAGCTTCTTAGCTCTATTGCATCAATTAGAGCACAAAAAAAAAGACATTTGGCCATGATTACAGACATACGCATTACATACATCAGGTCTACATCACTGTGTGTTTGTATTACACAGTTTACAAAGTTGATCCGTTATTAATGCAGATTTAGCGCTTCAGCTGTGAGCGACGGTAAGATTACACAACAAACATACTTTTCTATGCGCCTTGCCTTTGCTAAAGATGCATATTCAGTGTTTTCAAATTAGCAGGAACAATGAACCTGATACTTTAAACTGGTAAACAGCCCTTTAATTTTCAGCCCATGTTTTCCAAACGCATTGTTTTATGCTGCTGACTGGAAATTGTATCGTTCAGTTAATTGAGACATCTGGCTGAATCACACGCCGCTGCGAGTTTGTGCCGAGCTGTGTGCGTCTGAATGAAGAGCTATGTGCGGCCTCCTGACACAGTGTTGAGATGCAGGGGAGGATGATATGAACACAGGCATCAAAGATGAATTCCGAGATCCATGCAAGAATTACAAGAAGAGCTGATGCTTTCAAAACATCAACATTTCTTCCCAAAGTCCAATTGCATTTTTATAACCTCTGTCTAAAAACCAATCGCAAACCACTTCACCATCTGCTCACAGTAACTAACATTACAATGACACCCAACAGACTTTTCTACTCAATACATTCTATTCCACGTAAATATACAAGAACAGTAACAATTGTTGGATGCTTTGTCCAGTACATAAGAGATAAAACAACACTGACGTACCTGTGTTCTTCTTGTTCCTTTCAAGCTTGCACAACAGAAGACCTCAACTGACATAATTCCCCATAGGGTTTTATTTTAATCTTTCTTGAGGAAATCATCCTCCTGTATGTTGGTGGAGTGCTACTGAGTTATATGAGAATTTAGACTTAGTCAAAGTGTCAACCAGCACCAGACCAGGCATCGGACATCCATTGACGTCAGATTGACTTTGGACATGACGTTGAACAGACGTTGCATTTTGGGTCAGTATTTGATGTCAATTTGACGTGGACTTAATGTTGGATTTTGGTTACACAACCTAAAAACAACGAAATTCAATGTCAGGTGAACTTGTATGACCTTCTTTCTTCAGCGGAACATAAAAGAAGATATTCTGAGGAATGTTTCAGATTTCAGTTTTGTTTACATATATATATATATATATATATGTATAATATTCCATTACTACCGCTACAGAAGTTTGCATATAGCAGCTTTGATTGTTTTAATACCATTGCTGTCTGGGAGGGTCAGAGAGCTGTCAGAGTGCATTAAAAACATCACAATTGTTCCGAAGAATATAAAGGTGAGTAATTAATGACAGAATTTACATTTTGGTGTGGAGTAATCCTTTAACTCAGCATAATGTCAACTAATGAGAGATAGGTTGAGTTGACACAAATTGCGTGATGTGTCTGCCGAAAACATGTGATATTGAGTGTATTTCACGCAAGTTGAAGAAATTTGCATGATGCCACTCAGTCAAGAGCTTACTGACTCGTCCAACAGTTTGACATGTTGTATGTGAATACACCGAGTAATCCAGAGTGATTAACGTGATGCTAAAATGTGCTTTGCTTTTGGTGTGCACACACCCACAAAACCATTCTTTCAACATTCAAAGGTTGTACAAATCATTTCTTGTTCTTTCGCAAAGAGATTCTCTAACTGAGCGAATTGGTGATAGTCAATTCTCAAAACTATGAAAATGCATTTTTAGACTGGAACATCACAATTTACTATTTACTAATATACTATTGCAATACATTTCTGAAAACTATCAGAGCTCTTTCAAAAAACTTCAATACGATTGCTGCAGTACACTGTTAATCCTGTACTCGCTGATAGTCTATATACTGGCTACTAGACGTAACTAGCCTTCATTCATGCCGAACGGACTCTCATTATTTCTGAACACTGCATTTTGTAAAACAATTACATTTTCTCCAATGCTTTGTTTAAACCATAATGTGGTAAGACAAGACAAGACAGCTAGAGAAAGAGACAATGATATATGTCTGAAATATGTTGAGTACTTGTCCCTGAAATATTCATAGTTCATTCTTTCTCAGGATCAAAGCATTTCCCATGGTATCAGGTCAAGAGTAAGTGAAAGTTCCTCATGAGATATCTCACTTTCACATGTTTCATCCATCTCTCTTATCGGAAAAATCCAGCACTGTCCAGCAACTGGGGATATCCTGAGGTGTATGCAATCCATTACAGTATGGTATGTGGTTGAATTTCATCCATTATGAATGAGAAGTACATGAGATGGAGAGAACGGAGGGAGGGAGGGAGTAAAACAAGGAGCGGGAGAGAGAGACAGTAACAACGAAAAGCTAAAACGCTCCACCGTCTGATCTGGACTCGGGAAAGGTAAGCTGGGACCGGACAAGAAAATAACGGTATTGAATGTTGCACACGTAATTTTGTTTAAATGTCGGACCGGGTGGGATGCTCAAATTAGCTGGCCCAAAAAACACATTTGCTAGGACCAGAGAGTACTTTAACATACTTGGTGCAGAATATTAATAATGATATAAACTATTTTTAATATTAAAATTTCTATACACAGTTGATATGGAATACCTACGGAGCTCTGACATGAACAAACACGGGGAAGACTGATGAAGTTTCTGACCTTGATATAAAGAACAAGGCTAACGCTAATTTACACACTGTTCTGTTACAGAGAACCATGGGAAACATTCCACCGTGACAGCTCGTTAGACTGATGAGCCTGAAACAAGGCCACATGGTCTGCTGCGATAAGTTTCAACATCTAGATCTATTCTTCAACGTAATGGCAAAATAATTGTGGAGTACTCATAAATCAATTTATTAAGAAATCTTAAAATGTGACGGCTCAAAATGTAATGTAAACGTGTAATTAAACAAAATGATAAAAGAAGCATTACGCAAAATCAATAAGCAATATTTATCGTTCTGTAATATCACTACTGAATCTGTTTATCAATCCAATTAGTGACGCGTGTGTATGCGCTCTCTAAAACAGTGGAAATGATGAGTAAATGATGTTATTTTTGTTTTCTTCGTGCAAAAAAAGTATTCTTGTAGCGTCACAAAACTGAAGTTGAGTCACTGATGTCACATGGACTGTTTTACCATGTTTTTACTGTGTTTCTGGATCATTTGATTTGTGTTGCTGTCTATGGAGGGACAGATAGCTCTCTGATTTCATCAGAAATATCTTCATTACGGGTTTGGAACGAGTAATTAATGACAGAATTTTCATTGTGAAGTATATTTTGAAGCCTACTGTTATTTTAGCAACAAAGGGACTTTTTAATGGAAGAAATCGCATCGAGAATCCGAAGAAGGTACGGTACATAGTAACAATGACTGTGACTGCATGCAGTTCTTAGATTATACACCAAAGGACTTCTTCAGCCCTGATCCATAAGTTTCAAATATCCTCCTGATCACAAGTTGAGCTCCAATAACAGAGTTACCACGGAAGCCTGGGTTATGTAACGTTACGTAACAGACAGGCGGTATGAGTAATATTTCATAACACTAGAGACCCTGACACCATGGCATCATCTCTCCTTTGCTCTTTTCTCTCACTTCATCTCTTCTCTGATGTTGAAATCAATGGTGTTATTTTGCGGGAAGTCCCCTTGACGGCCATCGATGGCTCGGTATCAAACGAGCAGCCGTGTTTCTTCCTCCGCCTGTGTCTGTCTAGCGCTCGACCAGACACAGTGCTCATCCAAATTTTGATATCAAAGAGACATCAAATTCACCCCCCCACCCTCGGCTCCGCTCGCCCTGATTTCTTTCTTCCCTCGGTCCCCTTGAGTGCTAACAGGGTCAGGCTGGGGTCACGGCACAGATGCACGCCATCCACTAACAGGCCATGGCACGCAACCAATCACAGACAACAGACGGCAAAACCATCATCGGGATGCTTTTCTGAAGATAATAGATTTTATATTACTGCAGATTAATGACTATCAACAACAGGCTCTTTGTTAGATCAGTCGTTATGAATATGAAAGCTACAAACTGTAGATACATAAACAGAAACAAAGAGCAGCAAACACAGTATTCCAGCCGAACTACTCACTCATGATTCCTTGATTAACATGAAAGTATAGACGTGCTAAAATGTGTTATTAGTCAATCTAAAACGGTTTCAGAAGCCAAACCGTGATAAATGACATTATCAGCATAACAACAAGCGAAAGAAAAGTCAGCATGAGTTGACATAAATAACAAGACAGCTGACCTTTTATACAAATGGATTCACATGGTCAGTGACACTAACTGATTCATCAATTAGAAATGATTCATTTTAAATGATCAATCTTATCTTTTAATAGCTTAATATCGTTTTTGATCATAAATGTTTAATTTTAAGACAGAATAATAATCACAAAACTTTAAAAAAGTGTAGATTTGCATTAGAATTTGTTTATGATGTGTCAGAATTATGATTTTTTACATGTGCAAATAATATCTTAATTAATCCGAAACATAAAGCCATTACAGCTAGAACTTCAGGATAGAAAAATCTATTTGTGAACTACATGAATTAATCATTGCATTATTACTACTATAAAATATACTACACTCTACAAACCAAGACCAACATAATACACTCGTTCATTTTGCAAACAGACCTTTAATAAACTAAGCATCATCGATGTTATTTAAGAAATGCACAGTGAATTTAAGCGTAATCTGTCTATAAAACCTAAACTGTTCTTCTGATCATTGTTTACTCGCCTCATGTTTCTCTAAAACGGCATCGCTTTCTTTATTCTTTGGAACATAAAAAGAATATTTTGATAAAAGTCATTTTTTTGACTGTTCCACAGAAAAAGGAAAGTAAAGGTGAAGTAAATGATGATTTGTCGGTTTGTGAACGATCCCTTTAATATGTATTAAACTCGCGTGAGAACAACCATATGAAAGCCACACTTTTTTCACGACAAGCCGATTACCAATAAACAAATGTTGCATCTACCAGACTCCGATGCATGGAGGACCAGCGGAGCACCAGATCAACCACAGACACTCCCTCTGACAAAAATCTCATCCAGAGAGATCACGACACACACAGACAGAGCTGGAGCGGTTGGCTTTTGTGCATTTCAACAAAAACGTCTCTGATTTAATGCCTCGATGCACCGAGCAAACCCCTGGACGAGATGAGCACTTCACCACACGCGTCCACGAGCTTGCTGTCCGGCCATCCATCGCTTGCAACAACCGTTACTTTTCCATACTGACTTTTTGCCTAAGTGTGCACCTTACTGTACAAGTCAACTGGGCACATGTACAGGCCTGAGATCTGTGGCCATTGTCTCTGATTCCTCAGAGCTAGCGGACGACCGGACGGATGGACAGTTGTGAGGGTTCCCGGATGAAAGGATGATGGACAGAGGAAGTTAGGGGCATACTGGGAATGCCGTGCGACGAAGAAACAGCGAAAGAGAGCAACCCCCACAATTCCAAGCACGGTTCGCCCTCCTGCATGTTCCAGCACGCATGGTGACACACACACACACACACACACACACACACGCAGAATCACTTACCTATCGTGCAAACCAACAGAAAATCTGCAGCATTACACAAGAAAAGTGTAGGAATGAGGAAACGATAATCAACACACATGCTTTGATTCTGTCCTTCCGAACACTCATCCTCGACATCAACACACGAAACAAGACAACCCCGAGCGAACGGAGGGTTTTTAAAGAAGATCAGAATGCAGGCGAGCCGAAGAGATGCAAAGAAAGGAGAATGAGGTGATTCGAAAAAGTCAACAAGAAATAAGAGACTTAAAAGCTGAAAGACAGGGATGGAGAGAAAGAGATGGTGGAAAAATAGAGAACTAGAGGGTTAAAACAGAAAAACAAGAGTACCAGTCTGATCGTTCCTCCTTCTTTTCCCGCGGTTTTGTTGATCCCACGTTTCTCTCGTTGCTCCGGGTCCTTCTTCCTCTCCGCTATCCCAGTCACTTCTCTCCTCCCAAACCACGTTTTTCCTCTACCCATCCCATTTCCTACTGTTCATTCAGGACTCTGAACCGCTTTAGATATGAACGGCAGAATTTGTGGGACAGAGATGGAAAATGATTCAACGCAAAACAATGATGAATGTAAGGGAAGTGCAGAGGAGAGCGGACGGTGACCAGGCACCGAGACCAGTAGGAAATGGAGCTGTTGAAGGGGCCTGGCTTTTTCAGGGAGGCACGCAGAGGGGTGGGGGACCATTAGAAAGAGTCCGTCCAGGAGGGAGGAACACGGAGGAAGCTGCGAGGATGAGAAGAGAAGCACTGCAGCCGGCGGAGAGAGAGGAAAAGAGAGCGAGATGGTAAGAGCGCATGTGTACGCCAGCGACCGCATGAGGAGGTGGGAGGGGAGAGAATGACAGATAGAAAAGAGAGGCTAAGGGGTTCACGGGAGGGAGGGAAGAAGGAGGAGTGAGTTCAGAGGAGGGGGCCGGAATACATTTTCTTGTCCTCCCGGCGTTCGATTTTCTTTCATTCGCTCTTTTGAGAGTTGAGAGCATGCTTGAAAAATGTTTTTTGCGTTTTTCAATCTCACCTTCTTCATTCCAGGGCAAACATCAGCGCCAGGAAAAATCTTTCCCATTCCGCTCTCTCTTTCTCTCTCTCTTCCAGGTCATTTTCTCCACATGCACTTGAACTCCAAATCCTGTCTGCCGGCCCCTCCCCCCGACCTCTGTGACTCGCTCTCCTTCTGATGGAGGCTTGAAATAGTGCTCGCAGGCTGTAAGTGAGAGTGAGAGGGAGGAGGACGAGGGGGACAGAAAGGGAGAGATGTGGGGGAAGGACTCTGTGCAGAGTGTGTGTGTGTGTGTGTGTCAGACAGGGAGAGAAAACCAGAGGAAGAAACCCCGTGCACATACATGTGTGCAGTGACTTTGATTCTCAGAAATTACAGTGAGCCGCACAAAACATTCATTCGTGGAAGCAGTCTGAACAGGGGCATCTATTGTCTTCCAGGGGCCACCAGTCGCAGTGCTGGCTCACTTCAAACCCTCGACAAGATAAGATAGGAAACGTTTCTTAATAACTTGGCGACACAAAGTGCAAGTGTTTTATAAATAAATGGCAAATTAAGCATTTTTAGTGTAAATAATCATTTCACTGCACAGTTATGAGAGTAGATGATTACAGATTTGAAACAAACAAAATAACTTGTCATTAAAGCCTTATCTTATTAAAACTTTAACTAAAACTACATTTATTTTCGTAAGGACTACTTGAAATGAGTCTGAAATAAAAGAAAATATATAAATTATATTTTTTTTACATTTCGGCATCACACTTTCTATTAGTTTAAAAAATATACAAACCACATGAAAAAAATAAATAAATAAATAAAAAAATACATCCATATATCCACATATAATATAGTTACATATGATATCGTCAGCATTGTAGACAATCAGTTTTGACAGACAATAAATCTGCAATTTAATCATTGTTAAATAGCCTAATTCCGTTCTTTCTTTTTTTCTTTATTGTTGCATTCAGAAAACAACTGATTAAAATAATCTGGTAAAATATGTCTGGTTTACTGAAGTAATGTAAAGTCAGCAGTGACAGGTATTGGTTGTTGAGCAATATAACTGCATTTAAGTTGTTAAATACAATACAACAATATAAGTTTTTGGGGCATTTCTAGTTATGTGTTAACATTTTGCTTAAAATAGCCTACAGCTATTAATTTCACAATGTAGGCAGACTAACCACAAAATGGCACAGTGAAACCAAAAGTGTCACCGTACAATCCATCTATGAAATATCAAAATCCCATTTTCTGTTTTGCATTTCCACGTCATTATCTATAAATGATTCGAATAACAGCTTGCCCAAAAGAGACAAACTATTGCTTTCCTTCCACCTTTTGCTGGAAACGAGACAATAACATGAGGACGAAACATAACAGTAAAAAAAATGAAAATCCTTGAATATAACTTTATTTACCTGTAGAAAATCAAACCCAAGACGTTTTAAAAAGTATCAGTCTAGTTAAGGCAGTGCCTGTCAATTAGATTCAAACAGATGTTAGACAATTCCTAAAAAGTCGGGTGTTAATTAATAGTTATTATTATAAAGCAAAAAAAAGTGACTAAAATAAAACATAAACATGTTGAGAAAATGATTCAATGACTCTCTCGTTTTCGCTCTTGAATTCATCAGCTGTAGTAGAACGACTCGTTTGAATAAATCATTGAAAGAGTCGATCATAAAGACAGTAACTTGTCGCCACCTACAGTTGAGGAAAGACTCTGCGGCACAGAGAAGCCCAGCAGAAACCATCACAGAGGTTCAACACTACAAACAATGTTTATTAAAGAAACATAATACTGGTCTGGCTATTCAATTATCTTAGTCACCCTTACAGTTTCAAGACAATTATGTTTTTAACAATGTAAATAAATACCACTTCTTGAGGTCTGATATTTATAAAGGCCACAGTGAGTCCAGAGCGAGTTAAAATGTAAGCCAGAGAGGATGTTACTGAGATAACAACCGATGCCCTTCAACTACACACTTAACCTCAAGCTGCTCCAGGGGAATCGCCCCTGCAATTACTGTACTCTAATTCACTGTAGATAAAAACGACTGCTAAACCACACATAATAGACCCTGTTATGTCCTGTTGTGTTTAAACCAAGCAGTAATATGTAATCCTGCTGATAGGGTGATTGGTAAGATTATTATTGCTATTTCTTATAGGCCCGGTTTCACAAACGGGGCTTAGCTTAAGCCAGGACTAGGCATTAGTTAAATTAAGATATTTAAGCAACTTTTACAAAAATGCCTTGTAAGAAAATATTACAGGTGTGCATCTTAACACAGAACAATGACACTGACGTGTTTTAAGATATGTCAGAGCAAGATATTTCCATCTGAGACAGCTCAAATATGCAAATTAGTCTGGGACTAGCTTAAGCCTTGTCTGTGAAACTGGGGGATACTGTATTAAACCCACTGTATCCTTACTGTAAAAGTAAAAAGTCTGTGAAATTCATGGTCAAAATGGTTGTATACAATCTGCTTCACCATTTCTGCCCTCTCACTTATAATTCGTAGTTTTTATACAGAAACCTTATTGTTAGTAATATTTCAAGACAAACAGTTGCTGGATTTATTCAGTTTAGGTTTACTTCATTATCTGTACACTATTTTAAAAAGAAACATTAAAATATAATCATCAAAATAAATCGATCTTTCAATCATAATTGTATTATATGTTTATTGCATTATATGTTTCGAATGAAAACTATAAAGCTTTAATTAAAAAGTTTAAATATCATATATACTATTAAAAAGATCTAATTTAATTACATTACAAGCTATCAGAATATAATCTTTAGTAACAACACACTGAGCAGAAGGTTTTTCCTGGGCAAGCACCTTATAGAGTTTTCAACACTGGGTGAATTATTCGTGTCTTCTGCAGGAGCTCAGCAGGGTTTGTTTTGTATTAACCAGCTACAGCTACAAAGGTTCTACTAGCAATATCTTACTCTCTCAGGTACTGTATTCAGACTCCACAGACGCAGCCAGGTGCACACATGCATCACTCTGCTGATAAAGCTGTGTTTTTCATTTCAGAATGCTTGTACATCTATCTTTTGTTGCCATTATGCTCATTTTCTCCGCTCCTTTACTTCCCCTTGGTCTCCAAACAAATCAGTCACAGTGACAGTACTGCAAACAGAGCTGGGCTGATGCTGGTTCATACAGACCGCTCGAGTCTGAAATTATGCAGCCGCACAGATCTGAAGCCAAAATCAAACGATATCAGAAATGGCCTCCTCTAACTACAGCATGGCATGGTTTGTATGTGTGTCTATCATGGCGGCCAAGAAAGAGGTTCTGGTTGGTGTCCAGTCAGTGCAGGTGGAGGAAGCAGATATTCAGCACCCCCTGCTGGTTGATGAATTTGAATTCTGTCTGTTTTACTTTATTAGTCAAACATTTTACTTCATGCAACATATTTTTAAAGAAGCTACATTTGAGTTTGCTGAGCTGTATTATTTATGTCTGGGGATTTAGTCCAAAACAATAATAATATGAATGTTTATGTGTCACGATTGCCTAAACTGAAGTGACCACGAACTCTGTTAGAGGGCACTCCACCCTGGACTCAGCCATTGGTTTCTGGACTCGATATTGTCCCTTGCCCCTCATGTCTTGTGCTCTCTTTGTAAAATGGAAGTCAGATGTCAAGTCAAGTCACTTTTATGTTAGGGTTAGTTACTTTTACTGAACATTATCAAGTAGAAGAACAGAGTGATGGTAATTTATAATAACAAGAATTGATATAATGAAAAGAAAATGCAGAGCGTCCGGCCAGAGGAGAACTGGACCCAACTAAGCCTGGTTCTCCCAAGGTTTTTTTCCCCATTCTCTCATGGATGG
>JAUMHR010000076.1:14977879-14989224 GCA_032361145.1 Enteromius fasciolatus
CACACACACACACACACACACTATAAGTCCTTACACAATCCAACGTGTTTAAAATTGAACTGGAAATTAGGTGCTGGCCAGAGGAGAACTGGGCCCAACTAAGCCTGGTTCTCACAAGGTTTTTTTCCCCATTCTCTCATGCTATTCACCTGCATAGGGGGCCCAGTCTGAGGAATCAGCATGTTTGTAGCTCATACACTGAGATTTCGCACTGTCCCGTGTGTCAGTCCCCTGAACCGAAGCCGGCGCAGAGTCATTTGAAGTAATTCTAAAAAAAAAAATACAAAATAAAAAGAAAGAAAAAGAAGAGAAATAAAGCATTATGTATGGACCTTGGAAATCCATTTTATTTTTTCAGAAATTCTGTTTTTTCCTGTTTAAATTTTTCTCAATTCTTTTGTTTTCTGGAAATGTTTTTTTTTTTAATAGTTAAATTAAATTTTGATCAAATAATGAAACAAATGCCCACGTCATGATTAAGTTTAACAAAAATGACATGTTTATGGTTCTATGAAATGTTTTATTTTATCCAATTTTGTCTTGAAAGTACTATTACGAAATGATTTCCCCTCAGAAATTCTGTCTTGTGTATTTAATTTTTTTCTAATTTCAAATAAAGGCATAAAACTTCAGTTTATTTAATTATTGAAAATTAAACAAACTATTTTTTGCAAAGAGGAATTGCTATTAAAATGGAAAAAATGTATGATTATTCCTCGAAAATAATGTTTGTTTATTTAGTAGGCTAGTAGAAGCAGTGAGCTGTATGTACATTCCCCTGAAAAATAGTAATAGACATGACTTCAAATTAAACCATAATGACTGTCAACACCTTCACAGTTCTGTGTATGTGATATGACGCTAGTTTTACTTCAATCAAACGGAAGAGATGTTTGTGTGTTCGTGTGGACAGACACTGAAAACACAGCGAGCGTCACACGCTTCAGTATGTGTGTCGTAGACAACCCATTCATTAACAGAGACACACAACATACAGGAATCACATTTAAATAGATTGTAGCAGCTTAATATTTACAGATACTAGTTCATATCGTGACTTGATTCAAGTGTAATGACTCACTTTTTAATAATTAATTAATAAAATGGACAAATTCTGTGATACTCTGCGTTAAACTGAATTGTTTTTATGAGTGGATTCTGTCGCATTTTCCAGATCGCAGAAATAAGGCTGTAATTATGGTTATCTTTGGTAAAACAAGTAAATGTGATGAAGTTATCAGCACTGACCTGTCCTTTACGTCGTTCTTTGGCTGGTCAAGAGATCCAACATCTGGGTCGTCAAAGTCCAGCACATCCTTTACACTCGGGGCTTTTATTCTAACGCGGTTTGATCTAAATATCAACAGAACATCATAACCGTTAATAATATGATAATATTACAACGAAATTAATAACATCTGTGACATTTCTATTCCTTTTAATGACTAGTCCGTCTTAATTAAACTTTGGTTTAGAGCAAAGGTCTCCAACCCTGCTCCCGGGGACCCACTGTCCTGCAAACTTTATTTCCATCCTGCTTCAGCACACCTGCCCGTGTATTTTCAAGCAATCTTGAGGAACTTGATTGGCTGCATCAGGTGTATTTGATTAGAGATGTAGCTAAACTCCAGGAACAGGGTTGAAGACCTATGGTTTAGAGGGCAGGTTCACTGAGAACTTTCAGTTTTTGTTAATGAAGGGTAATTTTTTTTTTTTACATGCAAATAGAGCCAAAATCACAGCATAGCCATCGTCTATATCTTATGTGTTTCATTATTATGAATTATAAATATAATTACATAATTATAAACGATTTAAACTGACAACAGAAACTATTAAATATATAAGTCCCATCGTGGATTTCTCAAGTTCAGTCGAAATAAAAACTGTTGTAACCTATTTCTTTATATTTGCTTGGCGAAATTGCTTTTTGAGAGGACACTGGTCAAGTCACTGGAAAAGACGCCTAGTTGGTACGACAGGGTCACAGACCATTTTCTTGAAAAGGAACGTAGGGCAGAATTTACTTTTAAATAAATAGACAATATAATGATGTAGGGCGAAAATGAGCTTCACCTATTTGACAGACCAGTAGCCGCCACTGATATATATATATATATGTTACCTTTTACTGCACAAAACAATATCATTACGGTGTACCATCTGATAAACTAAGTGCCTAAGACCATCTGTAGTAATGATCAAGACCTTGGCCACCCTGACTAAATTTAATAGAATACTGGTCCCTACCTGCTGTGCTCATCCTGCAGACTCTGGTCCAAGAAGTCTGTACGGCATCTTTTCACACCAATTCGCTCAGTTGCTGAAGACACTCTCTTGATCTTGACCTGAGGTCTGGAATGGGACAAGATGTTGGGTTGAGTCCGAAGATGAACACCAGGGACTGCATCCTTTGCTTCAGGAGAGAGGCATTTTTCGAGGTGGAGCTGAGAAGGGCTCATGCTAGTAGGACTAGCTATATCACGGTGACTTGCCATTGCTTTGTCGATTATCTCCTGAGCCACCACTTTCTGCCCACTTTCAGAAATTGAGCCAGATCTTTCCATCGACGGACTGATGGTGTACAGTTGACTTACAGGATAACTCTGAGGAATCCTCCTGATTAGCACCTGGGTGGGTGGTGTTGTTCTGTTGTTGCTGCTGTAAGAAATGATACGTGTTGGTGTGGTTTTGCTGAGACTAGCCTGAGAGACTGGTATCACCGTAACCTTCGGGACCGGCCGCTGGAGGACATTACTGCTGTGGATTATCTTCGCAATCTGGCTGATCTGGGTGTACGAGGGAGAATTAGAGCTAGGTAACTGGTATGTATTAGTCTGTGGGTTTTTCACTAGAATCTGTCCCGCACGGTTGACAAGAAGTACCTGAGGTGTGGGGGGTGTACCAGGCAAACACTGGGGCAGAGGCTGCTCAGTCACTTGTTTTGGGGTGGCAATGCGTATAGCTATCCTACGACCCTTACTGGCTTCCTTAGGCAGAGCTCCAAAACCATTTATTAAAACTGAAGCAGGAGCAAGCGGAGTCCCTTGTGGTGCAACAGAAATGGTGGGAGAAGATGAGACAACGCTGACCGGCAAGGAAAGTGGCAGAGAGTTGGTGACTGGCATCGTCATATGGAAGGGTTTGGGCTGGGAGCCAGGTTGTATGGTCACAAAACGTCTTTTTGTGGGTGCAGCTGGTGCAACAACCTGAATTGTTCTAGTACTGCTCATTGGCACAGCACCTATCTGTTTCTCAAGAGGTGACAAACCTCTATTTAAAACAGCTTCCTCCTCGTGTACGGCCGAGTGATCAGCTACAGGACCAGCAGCGTCCAAAACTCTGCCATCAACAGCGGATATGAAATTCCCACTGGCGTCATCCAAGAACACTTCCTGCAAACCTTCTGCTGATTTGTTTTCGAGCAAGACTTCTTGAGTTGTAACAAGATCATCTGGAAATGACTCTTGTTCGTTGGATACTTCAGAATCAATAATGACGTCTCCATCTTGTAAAGAAGTTATTTCCTGTTCTTCAAAGACATGGTCCATGTTTTGTAGCTGAGAATTCTGATCAACAGAATCTGTTGCATGTGGATTTGCAGTAGGTGATCTTGGGTAAACTAGCTGCCTGTCGCCAAGGGTTTTGCCCTTTTTTGGACCAGTGCACATTAATGGCTCAGTATTCTGACTACAAAAACTACTTCCTACTTCCTGAGAATCATCGTCTGCATTGGCTTCACCTGTATCACTCTCTGAGTCATTGTCAGCTCCATCCAGCTGAGAGATGGACCCTGAGTTAGGAAGGACAGAGAGTCCGGCCTGTGCAGGTTCACGGACCACAACTGTGCGAGAGAAATTCAGATAATGGTCAGCGACATCATCATGCGTTTCCATTTGCATCTCTGAAGTCAAGTCCTTCCTGCCAGTGCTGAATTTGCAGGCTGCTTCTTCTGCATCTCCCTCAACGCCTTGAGGGTCACAGTCCAGAGCCACATTTTCATTGAGCAAAGCCTCATCAAATTCAAGCTTTGCGTTCAACACCGAGGCCACCGCCACATCTGTGTCTGGGTCGAAGTGTGCAGAGAGCAGTTCTTGACTCGACTTGTCGGAAGAGGCGGAAATTCTGTGGCTCGGTGCGCCTGGAGCCTCCTCTGGCTCCGACAAGGAGAGGAACTCTTGAACCTCATCAGTCTTGTGCTGTGTGGTTTTGAAAGGCTGTTTGTGTCTTGGGGATTGGCGGACAGATGAAGGTAAGGTGGAAGAGGGACTTCGTAGAGCTGCTTGTGGAGGAGAGGTTCCTGAGGTGATGCTAGAGGAGGATGAAGAGGAAGGCCTCCCCCTTCGTCGAGGTGAGGTGGAGCTCATGAGGTTCTCGGTTGCACCAAGCGGAGAGACAGGGGGGCTGAACGAAAGTGATCTAGGGTGAATCGTGCCCCCTGACCGCAAAGCCATCGGGCCTGACAGTACCACAGGTGGAGGAGAGGCATTTCGGCTACGTGTGGAAAGTCTCCTTGTCGCACGTCGTGTCTCATCAAGGTCACTAATGGTCAAAATGTGATGGGATGTGGAAACAGCATTTCCTAGGAAGGAATTTTAAGACAACCATATATGACTCCTTTATGAATAATCAAGGCTTAAACAGGATAGCTCACCCAAAAATGTATTCCCCATGTCATTCCAAACCCAGGGTTAGGGTTAGGTCCATAATCCCAGTTTGATTCTGGGTTTGGAATGACATGATAGTGAGTCACTGACAATTTTTGGCTGACTGACCCTGAATTACATTTAAATTTGATGTAATTGGATTTATTTGTTCGGTACATGAACATAACTTCAAACTGTTGCTAAGAGCTCACCTGGGGAAGGTAACGGTCTGGACATTCCCCCTGCTGGTCTCCTGCTGTGTGGATAGCCAGGGGTCTTTCCTCCAGAGTCTTGTTTGGTCTTGGAGGGGGTGCTGGGGGGCAGCCCAGGTGAGATGGACTCGCTGTCTGTGCCATATTCATCTATAAGACAAAGATACAAGTCGTCAATTTGTCATAAAATAAACACTATTATTGTTTATACCGATTCCACACCATATTGGCCCTCTAACATAAATATATTCTTGCATGAATAAAGGCAGTTATGTATGCATATACAAACCATTGTGAGCTTTTGGACTGTGCACAATGGTGTGATTTTCTCCCTGATCCTCCATGGAGCTCGGAGCTTTGCAGCGTGTTGATGGTCGCACTTCAGTCACTTTACAAGTGTACCGGCATCGCCTACGAGGGTCAACCGTGCTCCAATACCACCTAGAACATCTGAAACCACATCAGATTACGTCAACTATGGCTCCTCACAATTACAGTCACGCTAGCGTATTGTTCACAGCTCTGCTAAACTGATGATGCACATTATTTACTCACTGGTAACCAACTGGATACAATTTTCCAGAATTTGTAGACAGCTCCGTCAGAACCCCAAGTTTCTGTACGTGCAGAGACCCTGTATGGACACAAAATAAAACACATCAAGCTTGCTCTTATTTTCAATGCACCGCCACAAAAAAACCCAAAAAACATCACACGATTACTCACCAATCATCACATTTACAGACTCGGGCTCCAAACCTGTTAGAAATTTCCTACGCAGACTAATCCCATCAAAATCTACATATACCCTTCTGAGAACTTCAAACCCATTGCCTTGTTCAATCTGCAAAAAGAAAAGCTTGTTTACATTCTTCACACTTTAATTATACAATAACTAAAAACATGTTGGTTAGCTCAAACATACACACCTTATTGTTTATGAGGTCACGATGTTTGTAACAGTACACTTTCTTATCACACTGGAAGACACAGTTGCTGGCACGAGCACACATAAAGTGATAGTTACTCTGACACGAGGTCAGACAACAGCCCACAGTCGCCCCTGTCTGGCCGCAACGCTCACAGCGCTGGAGAAAAAAAAAAAAGTGAAATGAATACATTTATTTAAATAAAGCATATAATATTCTATTAATTAAAATTAAAAATGGTATAAAGAATGCACAATATAGACCTTCCAGGTTATTATGGCTATGGAACCCTAGAATTGGGCTTAAAATATTTATTAATTTCACATGTTACTCTACATCAGTATACTAACCATGAGGCGCCCCCTGGTGACAGCGCTGTGGACATGCAGCAAAGCTCCTTTAACATCCTGGACCTCTGCTGACCACATGCAACAGTTCACATGAGCCCATTCATTCTGTCCAATATAAAGCAGCCTGCCAGCATCCTACACATACAAACAGTACAGCTCAGTGAGCCGAACAGCAGACTCATCTCTGAACACAGAACTGGTAAAGGTTTCACCTACATTCGGTTTGGCATCTCCATGTTGCTGGCAGAGAGAGCACTGTCTTTCATCCATTAAAGAGTTCACTTTCGGCAGGTCTGTGGTTCATGAGAAAAAAAAAATGTAAAAGTAGAAATAAAAGTTATCATAAAGATAAAAGCAATGCGTATACCTTGACATTTCAATTGAGGCTTTTCTGGATCCTGCTCTTTGAGCCACTGTGCATAACTGTGTTCGTCGCTGGGGGGGATTATGGCCTCTGGGAGCATACCGCTATGAAACACAAGCGGCAAAATGACTCTTAACACCACAAATTTGCAATGCATGTAGCATATTAAAACAAGAAACATCAGGTTTCCTACCTCGGATATTGTTGCATATGACAATTCCATGTTTTGGGGTCCTGACTGTTAAACCAGCTAAATACTTGTTCTACTAGCTGCAAGGACAACAAAAACATTTAAAAGAAGGAAAAATGCACCAAGATGAACTACAGCCTGCAACTGTGTCTCTCACAATACACGTTACATTAAAATGACCAACGATAGCTGAACATTAGCAGCTATTGCAGGCTTACAGGAAAAACTAATTACCTTAATATAATACAATTTGGCTTGACCAGTGGGCCTTTGCTCCTCTAGAAGATATTCTTTTCTCAGCCTTTCCACCATCACTGCCACCACATCCTCGTGAAATGCTTTCTGAAAGACCAGGGTAAACTGGGTTTAGGTACGGTTTTATAAACATTTAACTGATGCTGGATCTCTCAGCTGTGATTTTAGACATAAATATATCAAAAGACTAACAATATTGTACTGTTAGCTTCTTATAAGATCTCACCAGTGAAGTGTACAGGCCATTCAGTAGCTTCTGCTCTACAGGACGCAGACAACATCCTGACCGCTCCTTTACAACCTCAAAATCTGGACACACCTCACACTGTTGAGATGGACACATGAAGCACCTTTAATTTATTGACACTGCAAGTGTACTGACAAAAAACCTGTTTAGCATCAAGCGGACACGGCCAGTAAACAAGCAGCTGAAAAAACTACCTGTGCACAGATGAGGAGGTGGCTGATGGTCAGAGAATTCTTCAATCCATTCATGATCTTCTCCAGCCCGCTCCTCAGAACGTCTTGAACCACATCCTGCCAGCCGCTGCGGAACCTCTTACTGCAGGGAGCACAGGAGAACACCAGACTCTTCCCCCGCAGGCGACACAGGATCTCATACAGATCATCTGGAAAAGCAAAAGGTAGGATGGAGATACAAGACAATGTACCGTGTGCAGCATCGGAGACGCCCTGGAAAGGGACACGTCCTACCTGTGAGCCCCTCACATTTGGGATGGACCCAGTGAGCACACCGGGCACACTGCATCATGCTGCTGTCAAACTCATGTTCCTCGTAGCACTTCAGACACACCGTGCAGAAGTTCCCTGAAAATACACAAAACTCATTCTAAACAGGTTTTACTCATATTTTATTATGTCATGTGTTTGTCTTACTTGTTTTTTAACCTAATCAAAATAACCCAACTACAGTTAGACTGAAACATAATACAATATTAATATAAATGACATAGATGAAGTCTATAAACTCTCAACTACTTAAAACAACAAAAGTGTTTTATACATATTTTCATAGGAATAGACTGAGAAAAGGTCAAGACATCACTGCTCTATTAAAAAATGTGGGTTCAGTAAGATTTTTTGTGTTTTTTTGCTCATTACAGCTGCATTTATTTGATTAAATATACAGAAATGTAATTGTGAAATATTACTGCACTTCAAAAAACAGTTATGAAAGTTAATATACTTTACAATAAAATGTATTCAGTCATGAGACACTGAAGAGCAGAGTAATGGCTAATACAAATATAAATATGTGTGTTTGCATTGTCAAACCTTTGCTGTGGAGTTTGCTACAGTCAGGGCAGAGTTCCAGCTCATGGTTCCAGGACGTGTCTGAGGACTTCCCAGGAGTCACACCACAGCTCTTACACCTAATACACAGCATACAAACCTACAAAGAAACAAAGAAAACGTATTGATGGATCATTAACAGAAACGCACTGTATTAATTATTCTCAATTCAATTCACAATTACTTAATTGGCATGACTGTAAAAAAAAATTCCATATTGCCAAAGCTAGAACATATATGATGAATAAATCTCACTGTATATGTAGCCTGATTTAACCAAAACTAGGACAGAATGAAAACTATGATATTGCACCCTACTGGAGGGAAATAACTCACCCATGAGGTGTTCATTTTGACAGGTTTGGGATATGTGGGTCCTAAACAGGATGGATGGTAGCAGTACATGCATCTCTTGCACTGCAAAACTGGCTAAACAGGAAGAACAGAACATCTGCTGTCAAATATATATACACTCGCATGGTTTTTCGTTTACAATACATCAAACAAAACTGTTCGTCTGCTTCCATATCTATTCCATACTGGTATTAAATTAAAAGTGTAGAGCACCTTTGCTTGCTTGCTCTTGCGGCCACAAACATGGCAGAACTTGCAGCGTCGGCAGCACCAGTTCTCCTTGTTCTCCTCCTTTGGACGGTCGTCCGGCGGCAGGCAGAAATGGTGAAAAGGCTCACAGCACATCTGACAGTAGATCATCTGGGAAGAGAATTTTGCTCAAAATGTAATAAGGATCGACTTTTATTCTTGAGCATAAAATGAAAATGGACCTGACATGCTGTAGTACTGTGTTATGACAGAAGCAGAACGTGTGATGATTAAATGACTACCGAGTGATGTAATGAGAGCTGGATCTTACATCATGCTGGCCTTTGCTGGCACAGAGCAGACACACAAACTGGGGCATGATGGGCACTGAAGTGAGAATACTCAATCCTCCCATCAACCACACATTCTGGATGTGACAGTCTTCCTGTATAAAGTAACAAAAAACATTGTTAAACGTTTAACATTTTTCAAGATTCAGGGGTTGAATCACTGTAAAACTACCATTATTTTATTGTTTAGAAGTGTGTGTGCTTGTGTAGGTATACACACACACACGCACGTATTGGTAGCGGCGCAGTTTAAAATCCAAAGCAGAAATTATTTTGTAACTGACAGCGCTTTCATGGTTGCCTAGTAACAGCAGACGCGCGAGCCGAAGCGCTTTGAAATCGGTGGAGGAAGCGGCGCACCTCGCGTTCTCCACTTGTTTTTAGACGCTTCGTGAACATACCCTTATGTTACATTTAATGCTAAAGTATCGTTAACGCCAATACAAACGTTATTTTAGTGTGTTCGAGATGCAGCTCTGGTTAAACAGCTGGACGCTGGGTTGAAATGGCAAAGGGAAATGCCTAACGTTACCTGAATGCCGCGGGGATGGTTTGTAATGTGTGTGTTTCTGGTTCTCGTCTGTTTGGGGGTGGGAGGAGCAGACAGCGGGTTCCCTGCCCCATTGTTTGCGCTGCCTTGTTGAGCGTAGCACTGAAAACATTACATTTCACACAGTTTATTCCCTTTTTTTCCCTCTAAATCATTCGGTTCGTATGCGTACCGAACCGAAAGCCTCGTACCGAACGGTTCAATAGGATTAAGCTTATCATTACACCCCTTTTTAATTATGAGTTAATATATTATAATATTCACGGGGGAAAAATTTATTTATAACTAGAAACTTTCTCAAAACAATGACTTTATTATTTGATAATAATGACTTGGTGCTCTATGCGATCTTGCAAACACTAGGGGCACAGGATGTGCACCAAAGCAAAAACAAACTTCGGCCAACCAATCGGCAAGAAGAGGTGGGGTTTAATTAAATTGTTTTGATTAAAAACAATTTAATTGTTTGGCCGAAGTTTGTTTTAGTTGTGATTTGATTTGATTTGTAGTGTTTGTCTCGGTATTGCAGTCTCCGTGTTGTCTTTCGAGAGCAGGTTTTTTCCCGATGTATTCAGAGGGCAGACAGCAAGACGATCGAGGGGTGATGCATATGGTTTACAATAAAAATGAAATCGAGCTAAAATCCTGCAACATCTCATAGAGCACCTTTAACATCTTGTAATAATGAGAAACTTTCTACAAAAAAATAAATAAAATAAAAAATATTTTTTTATTATTTAAAACTGGTTATTCACTCCCCCCACAAGCAATCCCTGCTGGACTCAAACCCACGACCTTTGGGTTACAGGTAAAACCCTTTATCCACTAGGCCACATCTGCCCTTTTTCTTTAATTTAATTATTATTATTATTTTTCCAGAAAGTTTCTCATTACGAGATGTTAAGTCATTACTATGAGAAAGTTTCTCATAAATATTTTTTTCCGTTGTGAATATAATAATATATTACCTCAGAATTATGAGAACGTTTCTCATTATTATGACTTACAGAAATATATTTTTTCTCACTGTGGTGGAAACAGGCTTCCATACATTTCCAACAGATTCGAACAGGGCAAAACAATCGATCGGTACATTTATAGCCGCGGGTTTTAATACAATGCTAAATGTTATTGAGCCCTCCGAGTAGAGACCTGCACGCGCAGGACCCAACGCACCAAGTGTGGCGCGGGGCAAGATCTGACGGGTGAACGCGGGCGGTAAGGTCCTCATGTTAGTGCGGGATGCAGGAAAATATAATTATTCACAGGACTCCCGCAAAATGGATTTATCTTAAAATTAATTTAATAAAAACAAATATTCTGTTGTTTATCTACTGCACAAAAAAAACAAGAACGAATAAAGTAAAAAGTTCAGAAGCTAATTCTTGCATGGTTCATGACAATAGACCCACACCGAGGCACGATGTCTGAAGAGCGTGACACAGAGGGAAGCTAAGCTGGACATTGCTGAAGTAAAAAAAAAAAAAAAAAAAAAAGTCTCCGTCACGTTGTGAAGCCTTTATTAAAAGCTCCTCGTTCATCATTCCATTTAATTAAACTCAAATAAAACGAAACTTTTTTTTCTTTTTTATTTATATTCAAAAGTGAAGCAAGTGAAACAAAAAAAAGAGAAGCGGAAGGA
>JAUMHR010000076.1:15007783-15034076 GCA_032361145.1 Enteromius fasciolatus
GCTTTCATATGATGTATACATCTCAGTTTTGTAAAATTTTACCTTATGACTGGTTTTGTGGTCCAGGGTCACACACACACACACATATATATAAATATGATGCTCAAATGATCAAAAAATATACCTCTGCAAACTGTGAAGCCATGTCATCACCGCCTACAGAACCAGCACTAGCACCATCTCGACTCTGAAGAAGACTAATAAACAAATAAAATGACAATCGTCATAATTACAAATGATGTACTTCCTACGTTGAGTAAACTGATACGTATAGAATTATATTATACTTGACATAAAAAACAAAACTTACTTTGAGTTTTCTGACACTTCTTCAATGAAGCCAGATTCACATCTTGGACAAACGCATTCCTGTTCAAACACAAACTATTAAAATACAATAGATGTAAAATGTTTATCTATAATGTTTTCAAAGTTATCATCTATTAGATGTCAGTCCTAAACTAACTGCCTTCTGACGTTGGCTTTCAGTTGTTGTTTTTTTAAATATGGCCTTATGTGTTTGCCCCAATGAAAAGGTAAATATTGTAATTTAAATACATTTATTTCATGCCAAGTGTACTACCAATATATTTACATATTTAAAAATCCCTTGCAACTGTACTTTTGGTATAATAAAAAGGAATACTTTTACTTGATGCACTTTAATTGTGTGGAAGTAGTGCTGAAGTCTAACTAATGATATACTGAAGTATATTTGATTGAGCCAAAGTAAATGTTTGCAAGTAGGCCTATACTTTCTGTAAATTCCAAATTAAGTTGAATTATAATTTTGATATCAGTAAGTCTTGAATTACCTGTCAGTAAGTATGTTAAAAAGTTTTAACTATACTTAGCATGAAATGTATTTTTAACATTTCTTTTACTAGGGTGATAGTATAAAACGAAAGTTTATAAGATTATGAACAAGAGATGTCAGAGATTTGTCAGAGAAGTTTGACTGCAGTTAAAAATTCTTAGATGTACAGGTGCATCTCAGTAAATTAGAATGTCATGGAAATTAATATATTTCAGTAATTCAACTCAAATTGTGAAACTCTACACAGACTGGAGTAGTTTAAGTTTTTGGTTCTTTTAATTGTGATGATTTAGGCTAAAATTAGAATATGGTGACATGCCAATAAGCTGATCAACTCAAAACACACGCAAAGGTTTCCTGAGCTTTTAAAATGGTCTCTCAGTTTGGTTCACTAGGCTACACAATCATGGGGAAGACTGCTGCCATTGCCACAGTTCTTCTGGGTTTAGTCTGTCTCAGTTTGTTCTGTTACTTCATGTCATTCCAGACAGACTGATGATGATCAGATCAGATCAGATCTCTGTGTGGAGCGCTGGCTGTTGTCAGACTCCTTGTGCAGACAATAATCTCACTGCGTTATTACAATTAATGACAAAAATAATGTTTGGAAACGTAAACTGATATTACGCTACCGCAAAAGATAGAAATAACCAACTTAAAACCTTTTTTGTTGTCGTTTCGTTTTTTGGTTTGGTGAAAATATTAGTGGCCTTAGACTTTTGCACAGTACTGTGTATATATACATATATAATATGACATGCAAGAAAGCATCCACCCTAATGTCAGACAACCTGTCCAGGACCTGCACACCTGTCAATCAGTGTACTGCCTGCATGTTTCTACTTCTACAGGGTTGCAGACGGTCGAGGCTGTGCTAAATTTGGCATCAGTGTAACTCCCAAACTTGGATACTGAATTCCTCGCAATCATGGCACTCATCACACACTCCTTAAAACGTTTGGTTACGTGAACCACATTGCCATAGTCCTACACCAATGCGCGAGAACTTATACAAACACTACTTGCATATGAAATACTGTAAGTTAGTGCTTCTATTGTAAGTTGTCACTGAAAGAAGGCAAAAAGTAAGTTTCGTCGAGGCGTATCACGGGGCTAGCGCACAAAACGAATGGATTTTCACACAGTGTTGCTTTGTACTTACCGGCATCTTGGGGTCGATTTCTCCTCTACAGCAGTGACAGAAGAACCTCTGTCGTGGAGCAGCAGCAGCCGCGGCCTCCGCCATCTTCACTCATTAATAGCTTCTGTAGAACATGACGTTACGCGTCGCACTCTGAAAGGAGCGTCGGTTGACAAGGAGACGCGTCGTTTTCGTTTAAGCCACTTGATATCCACGAGTTTCCAAAAGGCAAAGCTTTACTAATTTGACAAATGAATTTAAAACATCTTTATAATAATTTCCTGAGAGAACGTATATTTTCATTTACAGAAAATACTTTAAAGCATATCGTTATGAAATGTCCTCTAACGTTACCTGTTTGTTTGTTTATATATATATATATATATATATATATATATAAATTAACGTTTTTAATCAACAGCAAATCTGGCCATTCATATCTTCTACTAACTTTAGTCAAAACAAACAACAACAACGAAAACATATAAATAAACCAACAGCTTGAGGCTGTCTACACTGGACTTGACAAACCGACAGTTGCAAATCATTTTAAGTGTGTAATCCTAACAAAAAAATAGTATCTCTGTATTTTCTGGCATGTATCAAAAATGATAATTAGACAATATTTTGGGTGTTATTGGGCTGATATCTGCCGTGGACAGTTGACTCCTAACGTTTTTGATATCCATCATACTCTGTGTCAGTCATTAACGATAGAAATGATTATTTTCCAATAGGGACATGGAATTATATATATATATAAAGATAATAAAATAAAAATGGATAAATATTTGTATATGAACAACTAAAATATATATAAACAAAACATTCTACAGCTGTTGGCTTTTTTAACAGGAATTAATTAATCTGGAGTCTTGTTTGGTCATTTAATATGTGACCCTGGACCACAAAGCCATAAAGACCAGTTTTTTTTAAATGCATAGGAAAGCTTTCCATTGATGCATGGTTTGTTAGGAAAGGGTGGGAGGGTGGAGATGGTTAGGTTTTAGAGGTGGAAATGGGTTTGTTTAGGGATCAGTGGGTGGAGTCGGGTAGGTTTAGGTATATGTAAGGTGGGAAGAGTTGGATCTGAATCCTTAAATGTGCTAAGGCAAAGTATAAGATGCATATTCATAAACTTTAATAAAACAAATAATACAGTGACAGTTACAAGAACATACAGCAGCAATACAATAACAGTAAAACAACCAAGTAATACTTCCATTTAGGTATAGACTATAGTGTTAGACAAAACATTAGATTGAAAATACAAAAGAAAGCTTACAAATCACAAAAGCAACACAAATACACTGATAACCGCACCGATCTCTGCTACCACATTTTGCTAGGAAATTTTGATTTTATATCAAGGTATGAAGTTTGTATTCCAAAACTTTTCAAAGCACAAATGACCTGTTTCAACTCATGAAAATAAAACATTAGTCGTGTATAACTGCAAAGAGGTACATACCGTAGTTCAAGCTGCATCGAAACATGCTTTTTCATAAATAAAGGTCAAAGCAAGAAATCCATCAATCAACAGACTAATAAACAGGATCGGGAATCTCTCAAATATGATATGGGATTTCTCTCTTTTGTTTAAGAAAAACGTTTGGCAAGTTAAACTTCACAGGTTCTAAGCTGCAACCTCCATTCTAGAGCAATGAAATTATCCCTTTCCTTGCCAAGTACAGCTATTTACACAAAAGGAAGAAGTCAAGGGAAAAGCAAAGGCAGAATGTGGCACGTCTTTGTTGAATCTGCAAGGCTGTGTACCTTACACTTACAAGCTTCAGAAACGTAAAAGACAAGAATTGTAAGCCAAAGCCTGTGTTATTGGGTATTTTTACGGTCTTAACAAATGATTACAGTGACTTTTTCTAGCATGATAAACGTAAAGACTATTGTTTTAGTTGATCGTAGATCCTCATAGACAGCATTCATATAAGCCACAATTTGAAAACAACCAATACCTAGATCCTTTTTGCATGTCTGAGCTAATGGACTAATGCTCAGCAAGACCAACAAATACAAAACAAAATCCAATGTTTTATTATCAGTATGAGCTTGTGTATCTTGACATGCATGCTAGAAGAGTCTACGGTAAGTGCAGTGCTAGAATAAGTCACTTTGTCTCAAGGTTGTGTAAGCAATCGGGTTCTTCAACCTCGTTTCTTTTTTTTTTTTCTCATTCAGGTCTCTCTACCGGGGTGCAGTGAAGGCGCCTTGTGCAGCAGAAACAGTGGCATTGGTGGCTGCCTGGCGCACTGCCTGATTGGAAAGCACTCCGGTAGTAAACTCAGCCTGGGCCTTCTCAAAGCTCGCTCCGGTCTGCCTGTACATAGAATGTACCTGATGGGAGAATATGCAAAAAATTAATTTCAACAGATCAATATGATGAATTAAATATTCAGAATTAAAATTTTAAATACATAATTTATGAGGGTTGGCTTTTTAAAGTTTTTTTTTCTCAGATGCTGCCTTTTTTAATTAGAAAATAGTGAAATATTATTACAATTGCAACTCTTTTCATTCTAATCTGCTGATCTTGTATTGATTTCTTATTATTATCAATGTTTAAAACATTTGTAATACATGGAAACCATTATACTTTTTTTGTCACTTTTGACTAATTAAATGACAATTCATTTCTTTCATTTCCTTTGAATAGTGTTTTTAAACCAACTAATTTGATCATACAAATGCCAATTTAACAAATATTTCTGCACAGAGTCTACAATTAAGCATTATTTCAAAATAAAAAAATACTAAATAGCATGATGAATATCATGTTTTAACTGTAAAATCCATAAACAACCCGTGACCCGCAAATCACTACACCCAACAATAACATAGGAAAAGCAGCTGACGTTCTGCAATTGCCATACATTTTCATACTAAAAATCCAAGCAATACAGCATATCCACTGCTACAAAGAAATTTCCTACTGAAGTAGGAAAGAATTGAGAGATGCATATAGTCTGGGGCAAATCTAAAATGTCAGCTAAAGTTCTTGAACGCTTTGTTTTCTATGACTGCATGTTTTATAGTGAAAAGCCAGTCAAATCCTGGAGTATCAGTGGAAAAATTCACTGAAGAGGAAGACACGGTTTCAAAATAGGACGAAGTTAACATTTGGTATGGTTTTCAATTTAGACTTTAGATTATATCCCTAATTTGACTGCCAGTGGATGCTTTTATTGGTGATGTGATTTACCCTCTTTAGCAACACCACTCCCATGGCCGCCTGAGCAGTGAAGAGCACAGCATTAATCATCATGATCGCTCCCACTGCCTTGCTATTTCTTAGAGCGGCTAAACTCACGATCCACCCACTGCGACACAAATGAGAAAGAATCAAGCCAGTGGCCAAATTCGTAAGAATGGAATGCCACTAAATAACAATAAACAGGTCAGTAACCAAATTTGTACAAAGGTGTCCGTTTTGTCACGCTCACCTGAAGCCCCAGCCAGGGATACCGATAGTCATCATAACATAAAGCACCAGTTGGGAGAAGAAGATAAAGAAAAATGCAAAGAAGTTGAAGGAACTGTCACTCCTGTGGAGAAATGGAAGTGTACAATAACAATTTCATTATGTTTGGAAACAACTTGACAGTTGTTGACATATGAATTCCAATCGTCCAAAAAATGTTAACATAGTGGTATAAGAAACTATTACACATTGTTTTGTTGGCAAGCAGATTAAAAAAATGGTCTGAAATCTGCATATTTTGAGGTATCACTCATTTCTGCAGAACGAGTTGTAAGCTAATATTTACTACTCGGCAAGAGACCACAGTGGTACGTACCTGAAGGCTTTGTACACAGGCCTGTACCAACAAACAAAGGAGCAGGGAGTGAAGAGGAGAAACCAGAGTATGGCAAGACCGAAACCAACTCCATTATTGGGATCCGTACAGAACATAGCCAAACAGGAGATGAGATTAAAGAGCAAAGTGCATGCTGTGACTAAGAAAAAAGGTGAGAGAAGTGGGTAGAAAGAGAGAGAAAGATAAGTACAAATGAAAACTGGAAACCAAGTAACATACTAAAGTAGTGACTGACCAATATGCCTATATTGATCTGAACTGCTGATATTTGATACATAACACAATTAAATGATACACACAATTGCTAAATCTAAAGCGAAAGGTCAACCAAAAATTGCAAATTCTGTCATAATGTACTCACCATTTTACAAAACCACATGTTATGAGTGATTTAATGACTTAATATAATGACTTTTTGATTAATAAGTCTGGCCAATCCATTGGTCAATCACTACAGAGGAGACTAACTATTTCAGATGAAAGCACGCAGAATAAAAAGTATTGGAAACACTTTATTTTACAGTTACACCTATTAGTTGCTTATTAGCATACATATTACTCGAATATTAGCTTTTTATTAGTGCTAATTAGGCACATATTAATGCCTTATTCAATGTGACCTTATTCTACATCCCTAATCCTACCAATACCTAAACTTAACTACCTTACTAACTATTAAAAGCTACAAATTAGGAATTTATTGAGGGAAAAGTGTATTCTAAAGTGTTACCATACTACTATTACTACTGCTTTGAGGACAGATACAAAGCAGAACTTCCCGCACACTGCAATAGAAACACTAAACCGAGCAAACTCACACATCCAGTAGTAGTACATGGTGGTGACAGTGCGCTGGAAGCTTTGGCTAATCTCCACATTAATGTCCTGATAGAAGCATGGTCCCACCGGGCAGAAGGAGGGCAATGGGGGCCAATTATTCTGGCGAGCTGAGGGAGAAGGACACAGAAAGAGATTAATTTCCCCATTCATCAATCACATCCGCTAGCATCACTCCATTAATGTCTTGTTCATTACCGCTAAGGTCTAAATCTTACTCCTTTGAAAATATCATCCATCCATCACTGTCATTTTTTTTTAACCGTTCCATTTCTTTGTCCCCGCCTCTCTCATTCATGTCTCATCAGTCTCTGCACTTTTATTGTAACCCTGATTAACAATTAGTCCATTTAAATGATCACATCGGTTCTTAAAATACACTTGTTTAATGCCCATCCATCTGTCTCATCATCTTTTACATCTCTATCCCTGCAGTGCTTTGCTTTCTTTCATGCAGATGCTTTATCAGGATTCAAAAAAAGTGTAAAAGTAGTTTGTAGTGGTTAATGTGTTATTTAAATGCATTAAGCTTTGTAAGTTCTCCTAATCTTTTTAATCAAAATTATTTCATAAAAAATTTAAGTGGTGCTTGCACATGTAACACCCGCCTAGACAATGTTATGAATGGTTGCCAGGTCGTTCCAATGTGGTTTCTAAGGTGTAATGAGTTGCTTAAACATTAAAATTCGATTAGACATCTTACGAATGGAAGTACTAATCGTAAACCACCACTAAAACCATTAATGCATGTAATGCCAGCAGTAAAGCTACAGATAAAAGTCGGGGGAATTCCAAGAAGTTTCATTTATATTTACTTCCCCGGGCAAACACAGAAATAAAGACGTATTTCTCTCAAGAAATCAAGATTTTGCTACACTTACTGGCTCCAGACCCAAGTGCATGTGCATTCAGCTCTCTCTCTCGTCTCTCCAGCTCTTTCGCTTTTCTCTCTAGTTCCTCCTGCTTCTTCAAAAGATCTGCTGTGGTGGCATTCACTGCAGACTGCAAAAGACATTTTCTATTACTTCCACATTAACAAGCATCTCAGCACAGTATTTAAATGATGTATGATATATTTATGGTTAAATGTTTGCAATTTAACAGGGAGCAAAACTGTGTTTACTCTTTCATAGCAGTATGAACTTTTTTTTTTATAAATAATGATTCATTTTTTGGTGTTTTTGCCTTTATTAGATAGGCTAGATCAGGACTGACAGGAAGTGAAGCCTTAGAGAGATAGGGGGGATGGGATCGGGAAAGGTCTGCAACATAAACATAAAGTTCGCTTCGAAGTGGAATCATGGCGGAAAATCCGGTGATGGCCACTTTGCAGGGCACATACTGTTTGAATAGGACAAATGTCTGAAGCGACACGAGAAAAGCACGAAATGTGCAGGGCGGTGAAGCGAGAGGACTGGGATTGAGAATCAATGCTCTAAACAGCACCTGTGTTCCATAGGATCCATAATTCCTGGGTTCGGTTGGTGTGGTCCTGCTGGGAGGAGTTTGGGCAGGAGGTCCAGAAGGAGATGTGGCTTCATATGGAGGTGGAGGCTTCATTACCCAAAACAAAGAGCAAAACAATTAATATCCGCTTAATAAAGGCACTGTTCCCCCATCTGCTCCCCAGCCACCACAGCAATGGCTTGCCCACTGTTCTGGGTGTGTGTTCACGGTGTGTGTGAGGTTGTTCACTTCTCACTGCTGTGTGTGCGCACGTTGGATGAGTTAAATGCAGAGCACAACTTCCAAGTATCGGTCACCATACCTGGCCACAAGTCACTTCACTTCAGTCATAAAAAATCTTATTAAGCAAACATAAGCCATCATAAGGATGCAGGGCTGGTATGACACAACAAATTAACTGAGATCTTTAAAAGCAAAGCTTAATTTCACAAAACACAATGACGAAAGAGAATTTTCTCTTGCAGACCAGAGGCAACTGAAGTTTATAATTCATTGTACTCCCATCATGTGATGTATTAATAATTAAAGGCTATATAAACCTGCTTAGCCTGCTCAAAACCAACAATTGTCAGGATGGACTTATTTACCGCCGTAGTGTTGTTATCAAATGGGTTGTAGAGGTCCAATGTGGCATAGCCAGTGTTGCTGCTGTGCTGAGTCACTGATGGATCCTGCAAACACAAGAAAAACTAACCTTTCAGATCAGTTGCCACAAAGCATTTAACATTTTTAAACCAAGCTCAAGGTCCAAGAGCTGATGTTTTTTGTACAAACTTCAAATAGAAATTGAGACTTAATAGAATTATAATTATTATTATTAGTCTTATTCAGCTGCTACATAATATTATAATATTCTAATTTGTTAAGATTTTTTCTATGTGTAAAATAAACAATAAAAAATAAATGCGTGTCCAAACTTATAGTCTATTTATACAATTTCATAGTACTTGTTTTCATTTAATTGTAATTGATTATTTAAATGTAGCTATACTTAGAGCAACAAGTGATCAACAACTAGCAAATACAAACCGGAAGGTCAAGGACACGGAATGGAAGGATCATTCATACAAGATCACAGTCATATAACTTAATATAATTGGCGTGGCCTTTGATGACTGTCAGGTCTTATGACAGCATCACAAGACGTACAATACTTCACAAATAAGGCCACAAATGAAAACTCAAACAGAATTGCAATGGACAATTCCAAAAGCACAGTACAGTATATTACCTGAAATGGATTATGATCATCAGCTGCATCAGCAAAAGTGGTGTATTTTGACATTTTGGTTACTGGTTTGGCAGATTAACGTTAGATCTCGCCAAAATGTTAAAAGAGGTTCAAATCAACCGCGATGAACAGGTGAACACCAGAACAGTGTTGTGTAGCGGACAGTTACAGGCAGAAGTCACTCCAGATTAGTAAATACCGGATTGTAATAAGTCAAAATAAACAAACAAATCACACCACGACCGGTTAACACTAACTAGCTAACCAACCAACATTACAACGAGACCTCGGGTGTCCGTGTCAAATCAGTAGCAAGTGCTGTCCTTAGATTACAGTGGTTTATGGTCTCCTTCTTTGATGTTTAAAATTATTTAGTTATTTTCCTTTGTTATATCCGACGAACGACACGATTTTGTTTCTGTTTTACTCTGACAGCGCTGTTGTGTAGCACTAGTGTACAGGAAATGTGTTCATATCACATGACAGGGGTGTTGCCAGGTTGCTCTAGAAAAACAAGTATTTTAATGTAAAAACAAATTTGAACAAGCCATTCTGTTTTCTATCCAGATGAGTAAACAGCAGAATAACGCTTTTTTTTAAATATCATTCTCATTTACAAAAATATAATTAAAATAGTTCACAGCCACACTACAACTAAAATTAAACTAGTCGTAACATATAATTGCTTAGGTTTAGTGGGCATGGCAACACAGCCGAACTGAAGCTTTGAGGAAAAAAGTTGCGTCATATGACGAGAGAGAGCCAATGAGAAAGCGCTATTATGTCATATGATAAGGGAGAGAAAAGCAAGGGGGCGTGTTTTTCCTAAAAATTAAATATTTGTGTTTCAATGTATTATATTATTTCAACAACTGCATGGTCTATAATTTCTAATCTATCTGTATATCTTGTCTGTCTGGACAACCATCCAAAATGTAAATAAAAATCGCGTGGTGTTCCGGTTCCTCATTCAACCACTAGGTGTCACTGTTTCCTCAAAAAGCGAGGCAGCAATGTAATTTCCCTCTGCAAAATATAAGGTGCGTTCGAGATGCACTACACTAGCCTGCCACCGGCTGGCGAGAGCAGCCCCTTGCAGTCGGGGGAGGAGTAAAGAGACAGCCGTCAGGTCGGACACTTATAGGTTTCCGTAGTGACTTTTATGTAATGCAATGAGGTTTATTATTTGTATCTTTTGTTTTGTAGTTAGCTATAGGACATTTCAAATATAAGCAGTTTATTCAGAGTAGTGAAGCCTCTCACAACATCCATTAAAAACGGCCTCTGGTTGACCAGTTTTCTAATCTTCATTTTCATCATTAATGTTTTGTTTGAGTATCAGATATTCCATATAAAGATTGATTACATACAGGAGCTTTTTTAAGCAAAAACAGGCAGCACACGTCGTGCTTGTCGTCACATAATCTGACCAATGAGAATAAAGTGTGTTGTCATCAAGGCTTTCGCAGCCGATTTTGAGCAACTGCAGCGCCTGACCTGTGCGACTGCTCTCGTTTTGCTCTCGCGGTACTTTGATGGCACATGTGCTCGAAAGGCGGCTGCAGCGCCGATCAAAGTCGGACAAATGATCTTGCCAGAATGCATTGTTTTGTAAGGCGGTAGTCGGTTTCTTGCGGCGCCGCATGAAGTCGAACACACCTAAAATGGTTAGGGGCACCGGGGCAAGTTGTCACATGGGGAAGATGGCTGAAGGCTTGCAATTCTCTAGTCATGTGACTTCACATGGGTGACAGGAGGGCAGAAAGTCAGTCATATGATACCTCACAACACACAAATATACCACTACTCCCCAGACACAATCACCCTTCTTTGTGCTCTTTCATAAAACCTGTTTACTCAGATTTACATTTTCACTTATGTTATTGAAAGACCTGGTTGCTTTGGTTGCTTTCTCCGATAATACAGTTTCTGCAGGATACAAAGTGCTCCATAAACAATTAAGTCAGCACTTTGACTTCAGTCTTGACCAGATGTGAATGAAATTCGCATACTGAAAAAAACAAGAAACTAGACACTCTACCAATTGACTTTGACACAGCGTGGCTCCTGGATCGTATTATTTGTATGCTCTGATCTTGGTGCGCAGGCTTCCAGTGAAGTATAAACGCAATGCATTAATCAGTGAGCATGACAGTAATGGTAAACAGGAATGGGGCCTTAAATGAACCATTCATAGAGAAACAATATGTTCTTCATCTTTGAGTTCAGTGGAAGGTTATGCTGAAGTGACAAAAATCTGTCACTCTTAATACCCTAAGCCATCTTCCTTTTAAACCCTCATTTTCTCTTCTCTAAGTGGGTGTGTCTGTGCTTCCTTTTGCTTTCCTTTGAAACCGCAACATTCCTCAGCAAATCAAGCGATGCATGGCCCCATGACATCACCACCTTTGGAATGAGCTGACATGAAGTCTACGCTGGTGAGTTGCCAAGGCAACCAGCAGGGATGGAGGGAGCTTCAGTGGACCGTGTGGGCTTGTGGGTTTTGCCCCTGTTTCTCAGCAGTATGGTCTCAATTAAAGAAGAGGAGAAACCAGGATCTGGGTCTCATTTAGTGCATACCACCACAATAGGCTTAAACCACACAAGGCCAGAGTTAAATACATGGTGAAGACTTGATGACCTTGGTCTACAGTGTTTGTAATATTAATCTTGTTAACGAGGTGCACAGTGAACATGCCAGGCGTCACAGCAGATGTGAAACCATGTCTCAAAGCATTTTGGCATTCGCTTGGAATAGAAAATTGTGTCAAGAAGCCCAGAAAGACAGATGGAACAAATAGAATTAACGCTTTGCAAACGTGCATTTTTTGAAGAAAATATTAGCAACAACTTGCCGCCACAATGAAAGGTGCTGAGGATGGTTGTAGGGGTGTTCTGGGTGTTTGCTAGGGCATTGCTAAGTGGTAACTCGGAAGTTCTGCATGGAAGGTTTGGAGTTACTGGGTTTCTAAGGGGCTTTTCGGACTTTCTGGGTTGTTGCTAGGCTTGTGCAAGATGATTGTTAGATGGTTCTAGGTGGTTGCAAGGTCATTGATTTAAGTTTATTTATGGTTTCTATGTCATTTGCGAAGTGGTTGTTAGGGTTTTGTTTCTAGGCCTTGGATATGTGGTTAATAGGATGCTTTGGATGGTGGCTAGGCCATTGCTAGATAATTGTTAAGAGGTTCATTTCAATTGACAGGGTCCCTACGAAGGGTTCACTACATCCTACTCCCTAAGCATGGGATATCTGTTGAAGAGGACTTACCTGACAATAATCACTCATTTGGAAAGACAATAACCGGGTCGAGCACATAGTGATATTACAAACTAATACTGTAACTTATTTTACTGTAAATTTTAAATACATACAAAATACATAAACAATTATGTTTCTAATAAATATAGTCAAAATATTTAAGATTAGACTGTTAACTGATTCTAGTGGTCTCATCTCCAACGCACAGCCTCATGGTGAAGTCACCTGAGGTAAATAAAGTAAAATAAAAAACGGCAGAGCCTCAACTGTTTTTCTGCAGTTTCACCCATTCATACTATACACTAGGCACATGCAACATTCATCATCATTATCATTTATAAATCCTGTAGTTTGTATGATAATAACAACATTTAATAATAACCCCTCCAATATGGAGCCATTAACAGTTGAGTTATTTTCGATGTATGTGTGAAGCGATGTATCTCTTTATTGTGATGTATGTTCGTTCCCTTCAGATCATGTCAAGGGGGATTAGTTTATTAGTGATTACTCACCCTTATGTCATTCAAAACCTCTAAGACCTTTGTTCATTTTTGGAACACAAAGCAACATTTTTTTGATGGAATCCAAGAGGCCGTTTAAGGCTCAGAAAGGAAGCAAGGACATTGTTAAAATAGTCCATGTGACTGACTCAACCATTATTTTATGAAGCTACAAACCACTTGTAAGCAAGGCATTGTGTCGTGGTGCCCTCTGTAATGACCGAGGACTATCACAGGAGGTAAGAAATCATAGAATAAAGCTGTTTTTTTTTTCTCTTTCCACACTAAAATACTATTCTTGTAGCTTCACACCATTATGATTAACCAGTGTTATACGAACTACTTTAACAATGTCCATATTACCTTCCTGAGACTTTAATGTGAAAATTTTACTTGCTGTCTGTGCAGGGTACCAACATTTTGGATTTCATCAAAAATATCTTCATTTGTTCTGAGGATGAACAAACGTCTCACAGCTTTGGAATGACATGAGGGTGAGAGTGAACAAACTCTTTAAGATTGTGGAATACACTGAAGTCAACGTCGCAGTCCACTTTGAATGGAAAAGACCAAGGGTGTTCTGGTCACTGCTAGATCGTTGTTGGGGTGATGAGTGATTGCTAGGCGCTTCTTAGTAATTGCTCTTAGAATTAGATGGTTGTTGGGGGTTATAGATAAGTGCTAGGGTAGTGAAAGGTGTATGATGATTTATAGGTGGTTGAATGTATTATAAAGATTCTGAAGGGGTGCTAGGGCACTGTTAGATGGTTGTTGGGGGTTATGAATTGTTGCTAGAGCATTGCAAGGTGCTTGTTAAGACAATGACGATACCAGGAGGTTTAGGGGGGCAGTCGTGGCCTAATGGTTAGAGAGTCAGACTTGTAACCCAACAGTTGCTGGTTCGAGTCAGGAATTACCCTCAATACCCACAACTGAGCAAAGCACTGAACCCCTACATGCTCCCTGGGTGCAACAGCAAAAAATGGCTGCCCACTGCTCTGGGTGTGTGTTCACTAGTTGTTAGGTCATTGCTAGGCGTTTGCTGGGGTTTTCTTGGATGTTGCTAATCCTATGCTAGGTTGTCTCGGAGTTCTGGGTGGCTGCTAAGCCATTGCCAAATGGTTTTTATAGTGCTCTGAGGTGTAGTGGGTGGTTGCAACGATTCTTGCTTCAGCAAGCACCACAAAAATACAGTCACTGTCTCTGATTTTTTTAACCTCTTCCAGAAAGCTTGTAAACTTGTCAACCTCTGTACACTGCAGCACACATACACTTTTAAGACATCATGGGTTATGTGAGCTTAAAACTCTTAACAGGACCGTTGAGAATTGTAAAACACACATACGCAACACAGCAGACTGAAATTATGTGCAATCTTGAATACATTCACTGTGAGCTCTGTTGTCTGGAACCTGGAAAATTCATCACTGGCAGCAGACTGAAAAACACAGCAGTCTCCGAACACTGCTAAACAGAGAAAAAAGAAAGATATAGAGAGCGAAAAAAAAGAGTTTAAAATGAATTTAGCTTTTCATTAGCATATTTTTGCATCGTTTAATCATGCATATTATTTAATTTAACTTTCAAAAGCATTTGCCCTAGTTTTAGAATTAAGGTACAGTTTGGTTTATGAATCTGGCTGCAGAAAGACAAAAAGAAAGAAAAATGACAGGCGTTTTCTCTGACCTCATGCAGTAACTAGTTACAGATGGCAGAAAGAGCAGAGGGAATATAACCTTAAAAATCTGAAATTATTTTTCTTTTCTAACATTTGCTCACTCTTTCCGTACCTCTCCCTCGTTCCCCCATTACCTCTTGCCAGGAAATAACTCAATAATTGATGCACACTCATGAAATACAAATTTATAGTGTTGTTCAAAACTGTAAGTGGTTGGATCAGGAGACAGAAAGCAAGAACAGATACAAAGAACACTTTGAAGAAAAGAAAATAAGTGTAAAAGTGCAACCAAGGCTAGGGGCAAAGAGATCGACATGAAAATAAAAATAAATTAGTCATGAGCTTTTTGGGGGTTTATTAGTAGAAAGGTTTAATGCTAAAACATTTTGGATTAATGAGCCACATTGTGGCATATACATGAAATTGAAACATAAAACGCACAAACGACGATAATAAATACACATTTCAGCCAATACACCAAAAACAACAATGCAAACCCACTATCATCTTTATACAAGTACCGTCTCTGACCCTTCAAACATCTCTCCTTCTCTGGCACACAAACTTAGCATATGTCAAACATACAAAAAGTGGAAGGATCAGGCTGTTTGATAAGCTAGCATTTTAGCACATTGTGGACATGGTTGAAATGGAATGGAATAGAATGAACTGAAATCTAAGGATCCTTCAGGCTCGTTCATACACACGGGTGCAGACGACATCTCCGGCTCTCATGATCTGGAAGATAAACATCAGAGATGTTAAGAAACCACTAACTGTCTGCTTAAACAATTTAAGTTCCTTATCCGATGGGCTTAAACGTGTTATATATTCACTCTCTGAATTCAAAGAATGCTCTTTTCAGTTTCCAACCAAGCAACACCGATTTACCTAAATGAAAGCTACAAAATGTCTATTAGGAACAAAAAGCACAGACACTGAGGAACTTGTTTACTGTAAGTGGCCTAAATGAGAGCAGTGTGACTTGGCGAGGAATAAATCTATTATTGTAAGGTGTTAAGGTTTAAAGGTGCTTATTAGAGTAGACAAGTATTATTCTATTTTATATGCTAGTGGCTTCATTCAGTTCACAATATTAACATTATTACGTGGTGCACTTACGAGAATCATCTGGCCATCATTGGTCAGTTCACGTGTCCATGATGTTTCAGGCCCCTCCCCCTTCTGAAGCGTCTGCTCACAAGTGATTTTACAGTCTGTCTCCCATTTTGGAAAACTCTGGTGAAAAAATTGTTGGAAATAGTTAGAAAAGAGCTAAAAGCAGTGATATTCATTTTAAATGCCTTTATAGAGTTTGTTGAAAACATACATTGTGCACAAATAAAATGTAGTATTAGAAAATGTAAATAATAATACATTTAGACACTGATATTTGCTAATAGTAAATCTTATGCAATACGCTTAAGTGTAACAGTTAACAGAGAGACAAATATGATAAGATGCATTACTGTGCAAGGGCGTCCATCCACCGTAGCCTCGTTGAAGGACTCGCCCACCGTGAAGGACACATGAGTGGTCCGCACACTAGTGGAGGTCTGAATGGAGAGACTTTCCCCCTGCTGTGTTATCTCTACAGCTGGTTTGGAAGCTGCTGCAACGGCAATCTTCCTCAGAAAGACGTTTACGCCTGTAGAACACACACACACACACACACACACAAATGTGCTAAGAAATTAAAAAGCCATTTATCAGAAATCAAAGCCGTTCTTGGTACATGGCCAGATTCCTGTCCTTAACAAGCGTATCCCATCTGCACTGGAATGTTTTACTGTCTAAATAGTGGTCACATATTTAAGCAATCAAATCAGGTACCACAGACTTAATGTTTACATCAAGGAAATCTGCACCTTTTCAATGTAGTGGATTCATTCTCTTGTTTATTTTTTTATTTAGGGGCAACTGTGTACTTGGTCTAAGTGAACTCCCCCTTCAATGAATAATTGGGGTCAAGGGACGGTGTGTCTACAGAGCCAAACGCCTGGCCGAGGGGCCCCGTATTAGGGTTTGTGCGCCTAATCACAATCCCATGAGGAAGTGAAGCAGAACATTTTTTCATACAGATTTCCATTGATCGTGCTCATTGTCAAACCGAGTCTCAAAAATATCTTTTTTTTGGTAAATAAATAAATAATGACTCTAACATGTAGTCGTGCAAGGGATTCTTTTGATTTATAGTTTTTTTTGTCAGTTGATATTTAAACGTCTAATTTGAAAACAAAATAGCATTGTTACTTATTGTTAAAGGAGCAATAGTACAATATACATACACACACATATATATATATATATAATTATGCAAACACTCCCTTTTTCTTTTTTCCCAATCTAAAGAAGGTTACACTACCTTGAGATTTTTTTAACATAACAAAATAACTTGTCATTGATTTTATTAAAAATATATATATCAAAACCAATACGAATACAAAGTTCCCATTTAAAAATGAAAGATTTTGCTTTCATTAGCCTAGATATAACTTTTATAGCAAATCTTGAAAACTCACCGAGAGCTTTTAAAAGTTCCTCGAAATTTTCGGAACTTTTCATTTTCCAGGATCCAGAGAAGTCGGCAAACGTTTGCTCCGTGTTCGCCTGCATGTTTCTGCGTATCTTTCCTTTCAGACAGTCGTTCTGGACCGCTTTTCTCCTCTCATCCGCCGACGTTCAGCAGTCTTTCTCTCTTTCTCTCTCTCAGGTCAGTTTGTTAATGTGCGTTGAGTCCTCGACCAATCCGCAGCGTTTGCGCCTGTGCCGCGTCTCATTGGGCGGCTGCTACTCGCGCACCATGTGCTTCCAGTAAAGCTTCAGAAAGACCCCTATTTGCCCCACCATTTGGCTCGAGCGATCGGCTCATATACCGCTAATTCCTTTAGTTGCATCCTAATACGTGTTATTTGTCATTTAGGAGGCGCTTTTATCCAAAGCAACTTGATTTTTACAAGTCCACCAGTCTCCTCGTTCATCGATCACAGCTCCAGAGATTCTCACTTTGAACTTCAGTTGTTAGTTGTAGCTACATTTAGTTGTCATCTACTGAATCTGAAAGCATTCCATTGTGCTTTTGAGATCTTGTCAAACAAGGAGCTTTTGTTTAAAAACTGAAATAGTGTAAAATACATGGAAACCCCCATATTATTCAGCTCCCTTTCTCTCATACAAACATGCCAACAAAGACATCTCATGCTGAGCTTTGTTAGTATTCAGACCACAACAGTCAGCCATTGTCAGTCAATCATATCACAGCTTCAAATCTCGGCTCTCTTGCTGAGGGCTGCTGTATGTGTCTGTGTCCTAACAAGACTCTGGCTTTAAATTTGCATTTATATCTCCTCTAAGGTTTTGAGGGACTTTATGTTTCAAATAAATTTAAAACAACCACTGTTTGTTATAACAATATATATTTCAAATAATGTAGTAAAATTTATAATAGTAAAATATAGTAAAATAATAGAAAGTAAAATAAATGAACAATGTCGAAAATATCTAAATGTAAAATATTATGATAACCAAGAATATCTACAAATTTGCACTTTTCTACAAATGTTATGCAGAAGCAAATAGCATCTGTCATAAAATGCATGTTATAAATCGATTAATATTCATTTATTTATATATTATCTATCTATAATCTGTTATTATAGGTTTTTAAGAATCTTAAAATTCTTTACAACAGAAGACATCTTATATAATATTTATAATATAATATATTTATATATATTAAAATATATTTTTCTGAAATATATACATGCACATGTTTTTATTTATATAATAAACAGTACACACACACACTTGACAGCAATAATTTATGGCTATGACCTTCATAAATGATGAAGCATCATTATTACTTTTCTTTAATCAGTTCCATTCATTCCCTCCAAACCCTCTCATTCACTCTCTTTTTCTCTCGTTTTGCTCCAGTCTGCTTCACTTCATTTAGTTTTTGTTCCTTTTGTGCACATTCCTCATACAAATGGCGTGAAAGAAGCAGTGTGGAGACAAGAAGCAAACAGAGTGTTCGAGTGGCCAAAAGGGAGCCAGGGAGGAGAGAAAGAATGAGGCTGTGTAAACTGAAACCACATCCTTTTCTCCAAATGCTCGGAGGTAATTGCCAGCCGATTCCTGAGTTGCTCCCCACCCGTCCCTTTTCTCTCCATTTACCCCCTGATCCCACCCCTCCTACCAAGAACATTTCAACAAGTCTGGATAAGAAATGATATCCCTGGAAATGGAACAGAGGAAAAGCGGAGGGGGAAGACGAATAGGAGAGAGAGAGACAGTGGCAAAAGTTCAAGCTGTTTTCTTGCTCTGCTTTGAATGCTTCTCCTAAAAGCACGTCAGCAAGTTTTTCTTTGAAGTGGTCGAGTCGATAAAGCTACTTGAATTTGAATGAGAAAACAATCCTGATCCCACACTCACCTACTACTGACCCCATTATCCGCCAGACGATGAGGAATCCATGTATGAAAGAGAAAGACAGTGGAAGGAGGGGGCATATGTCTACATAAAAAGGCAATTATTTGGAGACTAAGTGAGCAGACTGTGATAACAGTCACTGATGCCATGACTGCAGATGCCATAATAAACTGAAGAGCCTTTCATGTCACAAAACATAATGGAAGTTCAATGGCCCTAACAAATACAGCAGGCACTGTATGTTATGTTATTCCTGTGTATGATTAAGTTTTATTACACACTCCATGTGTATCTTAATGATTTGTCTAGCCTAAACAACAAAATGCTTGCTAGAGAATACAGTTCAGTCGTTATATATCTAATTTACCTTAAATAATTCAGCAGTTGAAGAAGCTAATACCGTAAATGTTTTAAATCTATTTGGCGCCACCTAGAGTTCGCGCGCTTATTAGTCCAGGAACCGTTTCTGCAACAGAGCGCATTTCCAGCCGTGCACAGTTAACGGTAACACAAACGAAACATGGCGAACCACCTTCGCTTCGTCGCTCGGACTGTCATGGTCCAGAACGGCAATGTCGATGCGGCGTATGGCGCCCTGAGCAGGTATTTATGAGATATCTGGAAGCTTTGATATATGTATAAATAAAATATGTTTTTATAAGTATTTTTGTTAAGCGCTAACAACACGACACATGTCAAAGTGATGTGGAGCTGCCGCTGATGTTATGTTCTCAGTAACGTTAGGTCGTTGCGGTAGTAGTAGTGTAACTCCTGATTTAAGACTCCGTATCAAACTGATTTTTCATGTTAAAACGTAATAACTTGAACAAAGAACATAATAAATAACAGACCATTTAGATGTCAATTATTTCAATTTACTATAAAGTGTATAGGCTAAATCTCTGTCTGTTGTGTTACTTTAGTATTCTTAATCTAATACTTGTACATTATTTATTAATCTTTTAAAATTATAAATCTAGTTTAAATATTTAGTTTAGAAATCATATGATCTCTAAGATGTGCATTTGTCATGTTTATGAGATAGATAGGTAGAATAATATAGATATAATATTTTCATTTCAGTTTTAGTGTAGGCTGATCTTGCTTTTAGTCATTTTAGAACTTCAATTTAAACTTATTTCAGTTAGTTACCAAGGAAACATTTACATCTGATATTTATATGTTTGCTTTTTGTTGTTGTTGTAGTTAACAATAATAATTCTGGTTGCCTGACCTCTTGTATAACTTCACAATTACTAAAAGTCTTTAATCATTTTAATTTAAGTGTGATTTATTAGAATGGAAATTTATTTGCATTGCCAAAACGTTTGCAGCATAATATGAGCTCTGATGAGAAATTATGCAATGTCAAATAATAGCGCAAATAAACAAGTAATTTTACCATGTTAAATGACATAACAATAATTCACAAATAAAGCAAAACAAAATGACAAAGTAACAGTCTTAAGTAAATGAAAAAGAAAGTAATATCATCAATATATGAAGTTTATTTGCAAAAACAGATAACTCCAAAATGTTTGGTTTTAACAAGATTTTATTATATTTTTATTGTTTTATTATGTTAGCCGTATTTTGTTATTTTTTAACTACAATGTGATTATTATAATATAGATTAATTGGAACGCACAAAAAAAAAGGTTAAAAATTGAGTTATATTATTGCAAATGACCTCTTCCCCCAGGTTTCACAGACGAGGCTTAAGCCTAATCCTAGACTAAAATGTAAGTCTAAGGTCTTTCAACTGAATGAAAATTGGACTGACTGATCTGATGTTGTGTCTCAAGATTTCTAAGGCATGTTCATAAAAATTACTTAATGTCTTAATTCAGCTATGACCTAATCCTGATTTAGGCCAAGCCCTGTCTGTGAAACCCAACCTTCATGTATAAAATTGCTTTTAGAGATGTGTTATTGCAGATGTTTCTATAGAGGGTGCAGTTGAGTTGTACTTTTGCATATGGGCTTCAACATACGATCAGAACTCTAAGCTTGGATTGGTTTTTGCTCAACTTCAGCTTGGGTTTGGTTTGTAAGGTTGCCTTTTTTTACCATATAACTCAGTAATAAAGCATGGTGTTTTATGTTCACAGATACTGCAGTTGTTACATGCTCTTTCTTTCTTTTTCTCTGCAGAGTGCTTTCAACTGATGGAATAATTGAATCTGTGAAGCGCAGAAGATACTACGAGAAACCCTGTCGTAAGCGAGAGAGAAAGAGCTACGAGAACTGTAAGAGAATCTACAGTACTGAGATGGCCAGAAAGATATCTTTCGTATCAAAGACACAAAGAGAGGATCCTTGGCTGGGATGTTAAGATGGCACAAACTTGTCTGTTCGTGTCGACCAACACATGAGTCATGCACCGTGATCTGCCTCAGAAGATGAAGATCCACAGAAACATTTTACACGTTCACCGTTAAAAAGTCATTGCAGGACAGTGTTGTGGATTCTGGATGTTGAGATATTGACGATTTAACTGTTGTGTTTTATTATTAATAAAAACTGTTAATATGTGTTTTGTCTGAACTATTAAATGCTGATAGCAGCTGAAAAATGCACATTGTGCAATGTTTATAGTAATAAACGAATTCAAATACAAGGTTGCTGTTTTAAAACATGCATTTATACATCTTATCTTTTCTTCATGCTACATTATGACAATACAAAAGTGGACTTAACAGTATTGCTAAATAAGATATATTGCCTAGTGAAGTGGAATAACCAGAGACCAAACCAGACTTTGTAAAGTATACCATGTGACCCCATGACTGACAGTTTCTTGAGCAAACAACAGAGGCTCTAGAATATGACTGTAGAAGTTCTCTGACTGGCTACACACTAACAGGGTGGAGTTGTTTTTTATATGAAAAGTTAAAACCGCACGAGTCCAAACCTTTAGTGTAATCTTCATGAGCTAAAAAAAGTACAGAAGACACTGAGATTTTCATGTGAGAGGACAACATGGGACTTTTCTTTGGTCTCTATATTTTGACTCTTAAATGATGATTTTAAAGTTAAAATGCACTGAAGATGGACTTATTTCTTACAAACCCACAGCTTTTTACTTCACAAGATGTTATTTGTTGGACTGGAGTTGAGTAAATTACTTGCGCATTACTGTGTTGCTTTTAGCAGCCTTTTAGACTCTTATTCTGATGGCACCCATTCACTACTGATCCATTGGTGAGCAAGTGATGTAATGCTAAATTTGTTCAAATCTATTCCAATGAGGAAATAGGAAAATCCTCTACATCCTTAATGGCCTGAGCTGTCCTTTTTGGGTGATATAATATATAATGATATGTAAATTGCTAATTGAAATCTTCAGTTTATGGAAGTTTAGGCATGTTATTGCATTGCACAGTATTTGTTAACTGAAAGGAGCTTTCTAGAGTTCAAGGTCTCAGTGATATATGTAACATGGGGGATGGGTGTCTCTCTCTAGAGGGTTTGTTAAGTTCAATGTATAGCTGTGGATGGGGCCTCAGCTCTAAGCAGCTGGTGGTTTGCATGAAGTCATGTTTGCATTTAGTCTAACTAGTGAAAATTGAAAACGTGCCACTTCTGCTCCTTCAGTTGTTTTGGGGACATAAACAATGTCGTTCACAATTGTTATTTATTCACTCCAGAGTGGAAGTTTGATTTATTTCCTATTTTGAAACATATTTTTTTGTCCCCAAAAGCTGTGTTTGTTTTATTGGTGTAATTGTACATGTTAAACTGCACAGAAAAAAAACCCAAAAGCTCTATAGCTATTTGACATTCTGCTACAGATTTCACAATATCCTTGTATGTAAGGTAAACTATGCAGGGGGATGGGGTGCTGGGTTAGTGAGTTCACACAGTATAGTTTTGAATGGAATCTGTCCTTCATGCAAAAATATTATTAAATACTGAACACACACACATATATACACATATATACACACATGTATATTTTTATTTATTTAGATTGTGAGCAAAATCATTTTTAACATGCAACATGCTTTCAAATTATAAAATAATAAAAAAAAAAAAATATATATATATATATACAGCAATATATATTTTATATATATATATATATATTTTTTTTTTTTTTTAGAATACACATTTTTTTCAGCGTTTTTCATTTAGTTTAACTTTATATATATTGAAAAATATTATATTATGTAGTAAAATTATATATGAAAAAACAAAAACTGAAATGAGAGAACCATACAAGGGGAACCTTGTATTTTTAACATTGTAAAAAATATTAATTAAACAAATAAAATGACACAAATACAATACCACTGGTCAATGTCAGCAAAAACTTATATGTGTTTGACTTGAAATGAGTTTGTCCCTCCTGCTGTGTACATGGCAGTATAGGGACTTTTAATGTGTCATATCAGCCTCCCACAGGGTCTGAGATTATGTGGTTGATATCTTATCCTTGGTGTTAGCACCAATACATGGCGATGCTCATGGTGTGAATGGGGGCAAGCTTGAGAAAGTAGAACATGGAGAATGTGTGACCTATGTTGTGTATATGACTGTTGACCCATAGGTGGGCAACAAAGTCGGTGACCTTCAATGGCTGACACTGTTTAATAATTGACCAAGTGTGTTTATGAATGTAAACTTTCAAAAAATATATATAACAAAGGTATGGATGCTGTTCAAACCACATTTTTCCCTAAATGAAACATTGGGGTTATCTTCAGTAGTGACGGCACTTACATATTGTTGTTGGATCATTATTTATTAATTTCATATTTACTCTTGACAGTGTCCTTTTGATCATAATAACCATGAAACAAGCCAAAGCAAATGTATCATTATGGACAATACTGCCTGTTCATTTTGCTGACCACAGGGAGCAAACTCATAAGCTCATTTGTTTTGAGTGAAACTAAGCCAATAGCACTTGTTGTCCTGAGCTGACCTTCTTATTTTCGCCAGAAGTTAACAATTATAGTTCTGCTATCAAAAAGGAAGGATTCATTTGATGGTTATCACAAAATGTTTACAAGGGGCAGTGTGTGGATTATGCAATGCTTTTCAGAGAGCCATTTTTTGTCTCCTAATTTTACAGTTGATTTTGTTTTAGTTAGCTATTTTAGTAAACTAAATGAAAATAGCATTTTTAATTAGTAATGAGAAATGTTAGCCTTTCTAAAATGAAATAGGCTACATTTACATTTGGTATATATTTGTGAAATTGTATTAATTGTGTTGTTATTATTTTGTTATTTACATTTACATTTACATTTTATGGTTTGAGAATAACCCTGTCTGACACGTCTGGAATGCTTAGGGTAAATAATAAAATAAAAAGTATCATACTGCTTATATTAATAAGAAATTGATCAATTATGACATTAGGCCATAGCAGGGCACTGTTGCTGTAGTTTCTTCTTAAAACCTCTTTCAAAACAGTTTGAAGGTCATCTAAAACAAATTACTGAAAATAAATTATGTCCTAAACAAATTGGCGGGTACAAACTCTTCCTAACGTGGAACAATAAGTACCATCTGTAAAATGTGTTCCTCTCCGTAGTATCTGCTTCTACACACGAGTGCCACGTGCGAAGGTGGGGGTGTGCAAATAGATGAATCCGACCAATCACGGCTCAGACGTTTCGGCATTGGATCTACTTTCCGTCCAATCAGCGACTCGATCCTCATCTGTCAGCCAATGGTTACGCAGCTTGCGTTGGCTTTTGTCCAGCACGTGTAGCAATTCACATGTTGTCCCTCGCTGTAAAGTGACGCTGGTGGAGAAAGGAAGAGGATAGAAGTCCATGATATCCTCTCAGGACAATTGTGCGTACGACCAAAACGTCGGCACACGGTCTTATTAAGCAATAAAGTGTATGAAACGACTTTTTCGCGTACGAGCAGCACGTCTGGTTGTGTCGGTGGCGCTGGACACCAGATTGTTGTGGTACCGACCCAGAAACGACCCACCATTAAGGTAAGGATATATTTTATATTTTAAAATGATTATCTCCGTTATACTCCAGAAATGCATCACGTGTTGATGATCGCCCTTGATGCGTGTTTAAGCTATGTGGAGCCGAATTATTTATTTGTTTTGTCAGTCTGCTTTTAAATATCTTTATGATGTCATAATTGCGATTAAAATCGATTTACGTTAGAATATGTATTTTTCATTATAATCTGGCACTAGTAATTATGTGAAGTTCACGAGTATTTCTTTGTTTTTTCAACTGCTGTTTTTCCATATCTGGTCAATGTGTTTTTATATTAACCATTTTTAATTATTATTTTCTTTTTAAGAATATTAATTACTGTTTATTGGTTTGCATGATGCATTATTATGCGTCACAGCTCACATAGACCAAGAGCTTAGTTAACACGACATACATAATAATCCTCTTTAAATGTTAAAAACGTTTAATATTTACATTTATTCATTTATTAGACAATTTTACCCAAAACGACTATATGTCTTTCCTTTTTTTTTTTTTTGTGTACCAAACTACAAAACAGTGCATCTGGTGAGAGTTCATTTGTCTTAATGGTACCGCCTAGCTGCTTATTTTTATGAGGCACATACCCTTGAGAGGGTTTTCTTCAACTTCAGTTCTGAAATACTACACCGTGGCTGTCTCTCAAATCTAGCTTCCAATCCAAACAAAATTATAGGCATGCTTACATTATATTACATTCATGTGGTTCTCAAAACTTCTGTTTCAAAGTTGTCTGTTTTCTGAGAAGCAACCCATATGTGGTTTTGTGCCCTTTCACCTAGTGAAAGGCGTAGTGTGCTGTTCTTCATGGGTAGTATGATTTAAAAAAAAAAAAAAGTTATCTCTGTGATCTCTGGAATGTATCTTGTTCCTTTATCTATTTATTTAATCCATGCTTTGCACTCCCAATTGTTTGTTTGGTTCTTGCACCTCTCTTGTGTCTTTACATATTACAATCACATATTTCTCAACAATAAGGGGTTTTCAGCAAGTCCAGTCAAGCCAGTAGTTCGGCTTTGTGTGTCCCTCTAACATATATAGCCCTATGTGATTTTGTGTATATGTGTGTGTATCCATTTCTACACACTACCTACTATAGGTAGTGTACTATATAT
>JAUMHR010000076.1:15034176-15050015 GCA_032361145.1 Enteromius fasciolatus
GTCAAAGGTTTACATCTCCCTTCCAAAATCTGCAAAATGTTTATTATAAATGTTTATTATTTTACCAAATAAAAGAGATCATGCAAAATGCATGTTTTGTTTAATTAGTACAGTGCACAGATAATTCAATAATGAAATGCCTTTAACTAAAAAGTTGTAAAGTAACTGTTTAATCTTGTCATTTTACATTTCTGACATTCCGTTCTCTTGTTTGATACTGAAGTGCTTTGACATTGTTTTGTATTGTTAAAAGTGCTATATAAATGGTGACTTGACTAGTACTGACCTGAATAAGATATCTGAATAAGCACATTTTAACTTTTCTGTAATATTTGCACTTGAGTCTCTCAGTTGTCTGCAAGGTGAAAAGATGGATCACAAAATCATAAAGTCGTTGTTGGAAAGGGTTCGAGTAAACAGAAATGCTGGAAAACCAAAGAATTTGTGGGAGCTGAAGGATATTGCTGAAGAACAGCAGACAGTTTAACTGTTCAACTATCGCTAAACAAAACAAAAAACTGTGGATCATTTAGGTAACAACACAGTATTAAGAATTAAGGGAACGTAAACATGGGGTTTGATCATGGTCTTTTTTTTTCTTTGTGGACTATATGTAAACTACGTTATGAATTTTGGTTAAATAATTAACCTTTTTCAGATTCTGAAAGGGGGATGTAAACGTCTGACCTCAACTCTGTGTGTATGTATAGATGTGTATATACACATACAAGGGTGGATTTTGTGGCCCTAAGCAAATTCCAGGTATGAGGGCTCATTAACTATGTGCTTTTAACACCTAACCTATTCTTTAGCTCACTCGCTCTCATAGTTTATTTATCCCTTCACAACCAGCAATTAGTCAAGCTGATGCAGTTCTAAAGCAAATGTTTGCACTTGTATTACAATATTTGAAGGGTTTGTAGGGTATGCAGAGAAACAAACAAAAACCAAAAAAAATCTATTATTAAGCTAAATCCTGTCATCGCTTTTGTGCATTTCTATGGGCACTGTATAGACTATGAACGTGTGCGGCAGATTGCACCGGCATGCTAAGGAAAAGCACACTTGCTAAGATCACGTGACATTAAAGAAAACACGATTAAAAGACCTTTTAAATAACCCAGTGTTAAATAAATCAAATAATCAGTAATACGTTCTGTTTTCCTTTTGATATTGTAGTAACAGTGTTCTACAAAGTAACTCTTGGTGTAAGTTTTTAGATGAAAATATTTTCTCAGAGAGAGCATGCGTACGTACTTCAATGCTACAGATCTTATCAGTGAGAAAAAGGTACATCATTTCCTTTAACTTACACAATATTGAGAGAGAATTCCACCAGTTCAGAGGCTAAACATTAACTAACCATTTAGGGCTTTTATGAATAAAATGTTGAACAAAAGAAAAGTACTATAAAATAGTTTAATTTCACGTTACATGATGGAAATACTAAACTAATTCAGACAAGAAGAAATCATGATTTTGAGCTATTTAAGACACTTTTTAAATAAATGATTGTATTGTTATGGACTTTAACATCTTTTTGTTTACATTGTCTCGTATGTATTTTGTGTTCTTCATATTCAGTTGACACATTCCTTTTGAGACAAATCACTCTCTTTGATCGGTTCAGTTCAGCCTTAAACAACCTGTCACCTCATATCTGTTTTCACACATTCCAGTGATGCTGTCACCGGGGAGTCCTTCCAAATGGCAAGTGCAAGATTCCCTCTCATCGACCCCCAGTCTCCCGTACAGCGAGAGTGACCAGACGGAGGATGAACTGGAGGTCTTTTCCTCAGAGAGCAAGGCTGGAGGAGTTGTACCTGTTCTAAAACCATCCTCTGTGGCCAGTGGGAGTGCTCAAAATTTAAAATCGCCTCTCACCTTTGTGAACCAGAGAAGCGGTAGCGCTGAAAATGGTCAGACTGGATGTTCCTCAGCATCTCAAGCATATACCGGCCAGACATCATCTGAAAGGATTCCCACAGAGGTGGACTTGAGGTTTGCACGCAAAGTGAGTCTGAAAATCTATTCGTCCTATTTAAAATCTGCTGTGCTGCAGGTCAGTTTCAGTCAAGTTGTTTTCCATGACCATTTCTTTGCTGCTGTACCTTTAAGAGGCGCCCCTTTTCAACTGTAAAATGCACACCGTTCCTGAGCACATTCTTGCTCACATAGGCTTGCTGTCATGTCAAATATAGCTTGTAATGGGCTCATCCTTCAGTATAAGCTTTGCACCTTATTGTGATCGATGTGCAAAACTATAAATGTTGACGGATGAAAGGATCTGATTGAAACAACAAAGAACCTTGTTAAAAATAAATGCCAACTGCTCGTCTCACCATGACTGTTTATCCTCATCTAGAGGGTATCATTGACGTACAACTGTGGGAGGTCATGTTGATCTGCGTGCAAATTTTAATGTCACTAAGTTTCGGAAATTTGAATGAGTCATTTTTGCAGTTTGTTTCTTATAAATGTCTTGAGTTCTGAAAGTTGCAATGTGTTTTTATAGAAAATCAAGTGAAGTGTGATTCCTTTTTGATTTTTTTTTTTTGCCGTTTCTAAATCTGTTGTGCCTCTGTATTTTAAAATGCTTCTGTGATGATAAATGTGGGTTCATTTTTCCTACAGTGTGCAGAGCTTCATGGGTACATCAGACCCCTGTTGGAGCTGTTGAAGAGGCTGAAAGCAGGTCGATATGATAAAGGTAATCACAAAGTCATGAACTACCTTTCAAGAGTTGGTTGAAGAGCACTGGATTGATAGGTGCCGTTAAAGACATTTATATTTGTTTTAAATGAAACCTTATTCTGAACTTTATTTTCATTATAGAATGCTGAAAGTTTGGGTTTCCACAAAAATTTTAAGTGGCACAGTCGTTTTCATTATTATTAAAAGATTTTGTGACACTGACGACTGGGGTAATTTAAAAAGTGTACATTTAAAACAATTATTTAAACACTATTATATTATTCAAATTTTTATTTCACTTAAATGGTGAGCATAATTAAAATTTTATATATATATATATATATATATATATATAATATACAAATACACATACTCCACACACATTACATGTAATTGAGTATTATTTGTTTCCTTAATTTTTTTTTCTTTTTGACAGGTTTGAGCACATTTCAACAGAGTGTTGCCATTGATAGACTGCGAAGGATTGTGGGCGTTTTACAAAAACCTGACCTTGGGTATATAATTTTATTCTGTTAAACTTTCTCATTGATGCATTTCTTGTGTATTGAATCCAATACATATAATGCCTTCTAATAAATCATATTTTCCTATTATACCTCCATAGTGAGAAGTATATGGGCACTCTTCTGCAGTTGGAGATGATGTTAAAGGTTTGGTTCCCTCAAGTGAGGCCTCAGCATCGCGATGGCACCCATTCACTCCACAACCTGCCACCACGCTGGAATCAGGACCAGTTACATATTCCCGTAAAGGTGAATACTTTTACAAAATAGAAATGCTTTGAAACAAACCATATATGACCCTGGAGCACAAAAGCATGAAGTTGCACGGGTATATTTGCAGAACAATACATTGTGTGGGTCAAAATGATCTATTTTTCTTTTATGCAAAAATCATTAGAACTTTAAGTAAAGATCATGTTCCAAGAAGATATTTTGTACATTTCATTTCATAAATACCAAAACGTAATTTTTGATTAGTAATATGTATTGCCAAGGACTTAATTTGGACAAATTTAAAGGCCATTTTCTCAATATTTTTTTTTTTTAAGTTTTCAGACTTTTCAGATGACAAAAAATTAACCTTATGACTGGTTTTGTAGTCCAGGGTACAAATGAGAAAAACAACATAGTGTGGCCGTTATATCGGTTAATAAGTGTCTAAATAGGTGTCTACAGCAATCTGGAATGTTTTATTGTTTGTCCTTGATAACATCAAAGCCTTTTACGTACTAAATTACATCATGTTTTAATTTCAGAAACGTAGATTAAGTTGGTCAGACTCTGACTCGCAAGGATCTTCAAGCAGCAAACGCATTCAAGAAGTCGATCGAGGGCCAAGCCCCAGCGATAGCAGCTCATGGTTCAGCAGCTCCGATACCATGTCTAGCGAATTCGAAGAAGACAGTCCCATCGGTGCAAAGCAAAATAATATGACTTCTGAGCCCAAACTCACTGAAAACAACAAACTTTTGACTGCACCAGGAAGACCGCCTCCGCTTGTAATACCACCGTCAGCCACAGATGGCAGCAGCTTGGGCACGCAGGATTGTTCAGTGTCCTCCACAACTCCTACTTCCGACCCACCATTAGACATGATGATTAGTGAAAAAGATTTGGCCGCGTCTGTAAAAGAAGAAGGGCCACAAAAACAAGTCGACAAAGAGACGATAAACACATAGCATTTTGAAGTTTCACGTTTTTTTAAAAAATGAGTGAATTAAATATTTCTCCAGTCTGTTGATACTGGGAACTCGTTGTTTTTCACAAAGTGACATTTTTGTTGATTCTGCCATATATATGTACAGCACAGATGTAATCATATACAGTTATAGACTAAAGAAAGAAGTGTCTTAAAATACATGCTTGAGTCGTACAGTCGACTCCACTGCACTGACTTTCATGATAAACACAGACTTCCAACAGTATCTGCTTCTGAAAAGTGTGACAGCAATCGCAATCTACCTTAATGTCCTCTGACTTGAATTGAAAACCACTTTGAGCATCGGGTGAAATAGAAATGCATTATATGAGAGGATGTTTTAGAGGCAATTTTATTTATTGCTTTATTACTTGAAGATACTGAATTCACTTAAGCAGCCTTAAAGAGTCAGTGCAAGCGGGCCGTTGTCCATTATCATAGCTCAATGTTTTCTATTTATTAAGAGACAGAAAGAATAATCCCGGGAACAACAGACGGGGGATGCGTTGGGAAGTGCTATTTTATAATCTGGAGAGTAAACGGTCTTTTATTGAAAATGTTCTTGCCAAAAACAGTTTGCACATTTATTTTGTTCTGCTTCTATGTTATAAGAATTCATTTTGTCAGAGAGATCTAGGCTTTTGTTATAGGAAATATCCTTCTTCCTTTCTTTGTCCGTTTAGAATTTGTGATTTTCAGCATTGTGTTTATTAACCCTTTTTTAAAAACTGACTAATTTTCAAGTTAATGACGATGAGTATGTGCTGTGTCACACACTGTTTTTGTTTTAGTTTTTTTAGCTGTTGGTAGAATAAACTCTGACATGCAGTATTTGGTAGTCGCTTTATAAGGAATGGGAAGAACTTCAGTAGATTGACTGAGACGCATGTAGTCAAGTCCTTGTGCAGCTCGTACGAGTATCGTGTGAAATTCACATGTAACTATATTGTTGGAAATAATAGAGGTTATACTATAAGGGAAAATGCATATGAAGATGTGTTTTAATATTTAATGCCACTTAAAAGCTTCATGTGATTGTAAAGGTAGCGTTTTGAGGGAGATGTTTTCATTATTTGTTTCAGAAAAGTGTCATTGTAGCACCACTGATATTTTCTGTTCATTACTCAAAACCATTTTCTCTTGTAAGTCATTTCTGTTTTTGTATCAAAGTTTTTGTCAAGGTTGCTAAAACGCTTATCAGCATGCTCCACTTTTTTTATATCATTAAATGTTTCCAAGTTTCTTATATTTAAATTTGCCCTCTTGGTATTTTATTTTATTTTTTTCTATTTTTAATGGTTGATTATGACGGCCCATACATGAAAATAAATAAATGAAAAATATCTATACAGAGAGAGAGAGAAAAATATTTTAAAATATGGACTATACCATTCAATAATCTGGGGTTGTTGTTTTTTTATTTAATTTTAAAGTTTCTTATGCTTACCAAGGCACCACTGTTTTTTATAAAAAAGAAAAAAAGGCAGCGTTGTAAAATATTACAATCTGTTTTTTATTTTAATATATTTTAAAATGTAATTAATTTTAATGCAAATAAAATATGCACTGCTCCAAAAAATAAAGGGAACACTTAAACAACCCAGTGTAACTCATCACACTTCTGTGAAATCAAACTGCCCAACACAGCAACACTGATTAACAATCAATTTCACATGCTGTTGTGCAAATGGAAAAGACAACAGGAGTGGTTCTGCAGACCACTTCTCAGTTCCTATGCTTTCTGGCAACTCACGCAAGTGGCTCAGGTAGTGGCACATCAATGCGAGCTGTGGCAAGAAGGTTTGCTGTGTCTGTCAGTGTAGTGTCCAGAGCATGGAAGCGCTACCAGGAGACAGGCCAGTACATCAGGAGATGTGGAAGTGGCCGTAGGTGGGCAACAACCCAGCGGCAGGACCGGTACTTCCGCCATTGTGCAAGGAGGATTGTGCATTGTGCAAAATTACCTCTAGCAGGCCTCAAATGTGTATGTGTCTGCTCAAATGGTCAGAAACTGATTCCATGAGGGTGGTATGAGGGCCTGATGTCCACAGGTGGGGGTTGTGCTTACAGCCCAACATCGTGCAGAACATTTGACATTTGCCAGAGAGCACCAAGATTGGCAAATTCACCATTGGCGCCCCCTGTGTTCTTCACAGATGAAAGCAGGTTCACACTGAGCACATGTGACAGACGTGACAGAGTCTGGAGACGCTGTGAAGAACGTTCTGCTGCCTGCAACATCCTCCAGCATGAACGGTTTAGCAAAGGGTCAGTAATGGTGAGTGAAGGGCCATTTCTTTTGTGAGAGCATATGCCGGTGCGCTTGGCCTTGGGTTCCTCCTAATGCAAGACAATGCTAGACCTCATGTGGCTGGAGTGTGTCAGCAGTTCCTACAAGATGAAGGCATTGATGCTATGGACTGGCCCGCCTGTTACCCAGACCTGAATCCAATTGTGCCCATCTGGGACATCATGTCTTGCTCCATCCACCAACACCACGTTGCATAACAGCTGTCCAGAAGTTGGCAGATACTTTAGTTCATGTCTGGGAGGATATCCCTCAGGAGACCGTACACCTCCTCATCAGGAGCATGCCCAGGCGTTGTAGGGAGGTCCTACACTACTGAGGGAGGCACACTACTGAGCCTTATTTTGAGTTGGGTTAATAAATGTGATTTTCCATTGATAATTTTTGTAATTTTTCTTGTCAGCACATTCAGCTATGCAAAGAACAAAGTATTTAATAAGAATATTTCATTCAGATCTAGGATGTTATTTTAGTGTTCCCCAACATTTTTTTTTTAAAAATAGTAGTAGTAGTAGCAATACCAAATATTTACATTTTAATATCCTACAGAATATATATTTTATGAAATATATGAATATTTGTATTACTATATTTAGACGTTTATGAATAATTCAACTTTTTTGTAATTGAACTTTAACATATGCATTATTATTGTAATATTTCATTATTCTAATATTAATACAACGACCTAATATATAGATTTTTCATATCCTTTACATATTGGTCAGGAGAAATAAAAAGGTTGTTTGTATTATCTTAACATTAGAATAATGAAAGTGCTCTTGAAATCTTCTAATATAATCATGATTTTGTAATTAGGACAGGTAACCTACACTGGAAAGTTTTTTTACATGGTCTATCTGTCCATGACTGACCTCTGCTGGATGTTTACATGTTTGAACAATATGAAATATTCATAATTTTTTTTTAGAGAAGTGAGTTCACAAGACCAAAATTTCTAACTGGGCAATACTGCAAATTTTGTGCTGTATAACACCTTTTTCTGTTAAAAGTTGCAAAGCAAGCAAGAAAGAAAGAAAAGGAAAGAACGAGAGAAAGAGAAAGAAAAAGAGAGAGCGAGAGAACACGACAGGACAGTAGACTGTACGGGGCAGTTTCCTGAACAGGGTTTAAGACTAGTCCTAGATTCAAATAAATGTTAAGAGCTGTCTAAACTGGAAAAAGTTGTTTGGTCTTAAAATGCTCACAGATAATGCATTTTTGTAAGACATGTTTCTAAAAATTCTTAAATGTCCTAAATTAGAAAAGGTCTAGTCCTGGCTTAATCTAATCCCTATCCGGGAAACCGGCCCTACATGTCTAATGTTGTTATAGTAATAAAGAGAATAATGGAGGCTCAGAGTCCCATGATGTTGCAGTATCCACACATGAACCTGTGAGGGGGCAGCACTGCGACCAGAAGACCTGGAAAATGGCGGCTGGAAGTGCAGGCGTTAGCGGCCACAATAGTGGCTCATCGCCGCGCTTGGAGTCCACTTTGGACCGTCGCTTTCAGACTGTATCCAATACCATGGAATCCATTCAGGGACTATCTGTCTGGTGCATCGAGAACAAGAAATATCACAGCGTGATTGTGCGATACTGGATCAAGTGGCTGCGCAAATGTGAGTATTTAGCACGTTAGCCGGCTAATCTGAGTCCAGCTGTGATAACGTTACAACAACCTGTTTACGGGATCAAATTTGTGTCAGTTGTGCTTTCAAAGTGGACGCGTGTGATATCTGTGTGACAAAGTAGCTTAGAAGTAATTGTGAGTGGCTAGTTTTTCTTTTTCGGCCCAATAAACAACTGTTGTGGCTAACGATATTTAGCAAATTGCTAATCTGTTCCTATCAGGTCAAGACGTAGGTCGTGTTTCAAAATCTAGAGAGCTGACTTTCTAGACAGCATTGTGGCGCCTTCAAAGGCAGCAGTTCTTTTGGGGAACATTATCTTTAGGAGTAGAAGAGTTTGGGGTCCGCAGGTATTTTTGGCCCAAATTGGTGGAGTTCTGGATCAGTTGCGTAGGTGTCACGATTCCGGGGGGGTCTGAGGTCAGAAACATTTTTGGCCAGAATGGGGCATTCAGGGTGTCTGTCTTTTTCAGCTAAATGTGGGTATATAAGTTCAGTGGCAACTTTCGGATTAAAGGGGTGCCTGAGACCAGCAGCAATTTTGGGCTGAATATTCGGTTCTGTTATTGGCAGTACATGCATATCAATTTGCAAATTTTGCTTCCTGCAGCCTGATGTGCATGATGTCATCTTTAAATTGAACTGCTGTATTCATAACCATTTTAAAGCACTACTAAACCTTTAGCACACAAACTTCCTTGATGCAAATTTGGCTATAGGTTTATTCCAATTCAGCTGCAGTTTTTTTTAACACAGTCATTGTGTCTCTGTTCAGTGGAACCTAGAACAATCTGGTCTTTAACATTCTCTTCCGTACTAATTACATTTTTTTTTGTGATAAAGACTCTGGTGGGTTGTTACTTTCTGAGTTGGATGTCAGAAATGTTTGTTTGCCTGCAGTTTGTTATGATTCTTGGGACTGCTGGGACATCTATAAGCACTAGTGATCATATGGACAAAATAAACACGAACTTAGCAGTTTCTGAAAACTTTACAATTGCTTTTTTAGTTAAAGTATGAAGTCTTTTGTGTGGAATTGAAAAGTACTGTTTTATCCTGATTGTGCACATGCACCTGCTCCAGTACATTACCATCACTGTTTGCTGTGGTTTAAGTAGTCTATATCCTGACGTGCGAGGTTGATTTATTAGCGTAGTATTTTTAATGGGGGAATGTGTGTCAGAAATATAAATGCTCCATCTATATACTTATGCGCATCTCATCAGTGAGGCCGGTTCTTTGATTAGTGGTAAATCTCCGTCAGCTGTCTTCAAAAGGAGCGCCAGCTTATGAACGGAGCCGTAGATCACTGACAAGCTGCGCCGTTGAATCACCTGTGTAACTCAACGCATGGCTTGTCAGTGATCTACGGCTCTGTTCATAAACTGGCACTGCATTTAAAAACAGCTGATGGAGATTAACCGCTAATTAAAGAACCGGCTTTACTGACGAGTTGCGCATAATATATCGTTCGATATATATCGCCCAGCCCTACTTCAGGTGTTGAAGGACTGTTGTGTGCATTGGGCTTTGTGCCACAGATATTTAGATAAGTCAGGAATTGGATATGTGCATCTTTGGCTAATGTTCCTTTTAGGGGTGTGCGGTATATATCATCTGCCATAGTTATTGGTTTAACGAGTAGGCTATTCAGAAAGACATGACGAGTGTGTAATTGTCTATTAAAATGCATTTAGATCATACAATCCAAGATATGGGGACAGAAAATTTAAATGTTTATAATGGTTAACCAGTATCACAAAAAGAGTGCCCTATCTTTCTCCTAAAATGACTATGATTACAAACATTTTTTTTTACAGCAGTAAAGTTTATTAAGATACTAATATTTTAGACATCATACTTCCTGTTTTTGCTGAATTTCATTAACAAAATAATTCCAAACACAGCCATAACACTATTTTGTGCCATAACATGGAGGTGTTTCGTTCATGAATCGATCAACCGTTTAAGTGATTCAGTTCAATCGCAGTGACCTGTTAACAGTGATATGCTGCCTTTTAATTTTACATTTAAAGTTTCTTTTCATTATTTAAGTCATTAGTATTTAAAAAAAAACAAACAAAAAAAAACAAACTAATATGTATAAATATAAAATGTAATTTATGCAATGCATCAGTCCTTTTAACGAATCTGCTGACGCACATTATGCTGCAGGGGGATAATGATCACTTGGATGATTTGGAAAAGGCTTATGAATTGTAAGATAGACGATAAGTGAATCGCTACACCCTTACAAATAACAGTATAACATTTTGTTTAATATATCAAAATATTAATTATGCGTTTTTAATTAAATAAATGCATTACTGTTCTGCACTAAACAATACTTCTGTGTGCTTCAGTGTTTCCTCTGCCTTACAAAGATAAGTTTAATTTTTGATTTAATTTGCTTAAAACAGCCCAAACATCTTATTATTCTAATTTACTGATTAAATGTAAGAATTTAATTTAAAAAAAATCATACTTTAAAAAAATGACTTTATAAAGGGTAAAAATCCCCATAAAAGGTAGAATTTAAACTTGCTGGTAAAAGAACTGACCACCACACAGAATATGAAGATTATCAAAAAATGTAAAAGTCAACTTCTCTATGGTAGCCCTTAAGATACCAGCTCAATACCACACTTGTTTCAAGCTTAAGTTAAAAATGTAATTATGAATGTGTTGGTTATACTGGATATATTTTCCTAATAGGCTATGCATGAATATGCTACCTGAATTCCAAATTGTTTTGACCCAGGTTTTTTAAATCTTTTCGAAACAAGTCTGCATTTATTGAAAAAAAATACAATAATAAATTTAATATTGTGCATTACATTTTGAAATAACTGTTACATTTGTTCTAGGGAGACAGCAATAATGATTGGCCAATAATTATATGTTTGCGTGTTTTGTGAGGAAAAAATGGGAGAAAAATTAAATAAAGCTTTGCATCTCCCATTTGAACAAAATAAGGAATAAGTTATTTCTCTTTATATTAGACAAGAATAAATCAAGCTGTTCTTCTTTAACAGCATATATGAGAGCAACATGTGCAGGGTTATGTCGGACAGATGTAAACATGGATGTAAAAGGAACTGAAATGTGGCTATAACTTGGATGGGTTGTCTGATGTAATTGGTCTGGATTCTATAATTCAATACAAAATATTTTATTGAAAATACAATCAGGTGAAATTAAACAACTTTTGCTTCTCTATACAAGAGGTCTACTGAACTAAAACATGGGCAAAAAAACTAATATTTAATAACAGTAATATATTTCAGTCCTTACTTCTTCAGGCTAAACCAAACTTTTTTTTATTTTATTTTTTATTTAGGCTGTACTAAACACCTTTGAGTTTTCAGTTTGTGTATTTGATGATATATATTCTTTTTAATAAAATTATAAAATGACCATTAAGTGTTCACTGAGAGCAGCTCTGGATATGTTGATGTGTTCACATCTTCACATAGTGAGTGAGACAGCAGACGCTTTAAAACCACGAGTGTCACGCGTACTTGAGTGTGTACTAGATATACAAGGTGAAACAGCACTGCTCATTCATACAGAATCTCTGTCTCTGAAAGACATTCATACAGAATCATGCACTTGATGGAATTTACAGCTGATTTATTTACAGACCCGGTTTCACTGACAAAACGCATATCGGCCAATCATTATCAGTGCATCCCTACTTTTTTCTAAACTCTACGTTTAGATTTTCTGCGAACAACTGAATAATGATAGAGTAAGTAATTGACATGTATATGCACTTATTTCTACACAAAAACAGCAACTCAGAAATGTAAAACAAAAAAGCCAACAACCACCATCAGAGGATATTAAATAATGATATATAACCTAATGGTTTTAAAATAAATAATTTTAATTTTATATTGTTAAATAAATAAACAGAAGCCCATAAAATAATTGTATTTTAATATATTTTTAAAAATACAATTTATTTCTAATTTTTAAGCTGAATGTTTATTCCAGTCTTCTGTGTCACTTGATCCATAAATCAAATATAGCTTATTGATTTGCTGCTCAAAAAGCATTTCTTATATCAATGTTGAAAACAGTTGTGCTGCATAGACTTTTTATGGAAACAAATATTTGGTCACGTTATACATGTTTTTATTTTATGCTTCCACTTTAACAATTTAATGATTCCATTTTTTAACTTTTGAATGGTAGTGTATATTACAGTTATTAGCATCCTGGTCGTTGGTTCATGCTTGATACTTTTAGACTGTCTTGGAGTTGTAATTTTTTTTAAGCTGTTATGTCATTGCAAATACAGTATGTTATTATTATTGTATTATGTGGTGTAACAATTCGCGTACTGTGTATCGTACGATTTAGGGGTGGGCGATATAACCAAAATCTTCCATCACAGTAGAAGGAATTTTCTACCTTGATAACGATATATATCACGATATAGCAATTTGTATCTGAAAATGCACAAATTTTAGCAGCAATAATTGAAGTAAAAAGAAGCATTGTTTACTGCAATGCATTGTAAGGTTAATGTGTTTTTTCTGAGAACAACAGGTACTATAGTGCCTGACAGCTAGTATACCAGTTTCCACTGCTTGCTAAAACAGTGCTCTTGCATACCTTGCAAATCCCATTCATCTCATTCGTATAACTTTTCCTATACCCATACCAATTCCACACCACATACGATGCACCTTTTTTCTTTACAATCTCCTTGTTGTTGGTTTCGTCACATGTAAGCGAACTCACCACTGCAGCACCGAGAGGTGTGTGCGCACTGGGGAAACGAGCTTGCGCGTACGCGGCAGTACAAGAGACTCACTCTCTCTTGTTTGTACAATAAGTCGTTCGATTTGTCACTGTTTTGGAAAAATGTCACCAAGGGGGTCTGAAAAGTCGCTAAATCTAGCGACAAAGTCGATAAATTGGCAACACTGCTTCATCCAGTGTTCAAGTCAATGTTAATTGCGTGGTTAGTTACATGCAACGTCACGTGATCCCAACAGAAGTTAAGACGATAGACCAAAATCTCTACAGGTTGACAAATTTCTACTGGTTAATCGTGTCTACCGGTTTATCGCCCACCCCAGTATGATTCATGGTCGTTTTTCCAAATCCGTGATTATCCCTTTCTCCTTGTTAGTGGAGACTTGAGATAGCAGAGCACATGTGTGCCGTTATTTAGTATAAAATCGAAAAAGAAAAGAAGATTGTGGAGGAGGATACACCGTATATACCTTCGTAACTCCTCCCCCAACTTCCCGCTGCCCTGGATGTTGCTCTCTCATTAGCTGTAGGTAATCGCAGATGTTAATTTCAGTCAGAACACATTCACATGGCACGAGTTTGAATCACAGACAGGTCCAGATATTTAGCATGCCAAATATCTCATGGGTGTCGGCGACTCATCGTGATTCTCTCCGATCGCGTCTTTGATAGTTCACACTGTGTGATTGCCACTTGGGTGAACGATCGATTTGCTTGTGATTTCGGCATTTGTTGGCAATTTCTCAACCTGTCGTGAGTCAGAATCGGGGCTAAAATCGTGTAAAATCTAAAATCGGTGTAAATGTGGTTGGATTTGTTCAAACATGTATTATGTTAAAATGGGTCATATGCATTTGAAGTATTTTTTTGCTGGCGTACTGGTTTTGAAGATGACAGAACAGACTTTGTGAAATGATGTTCTTGATTATGTTGTCAGAGAAAAGTGGCATTAATAAAAGATTAGCTGTTTAAAGTGTAAAATGATGCTTTCATTAATGCTTTCATTTTGCACTGTTTGCAGTATTTCATCATTATTGTTTATATAATCAAACCTATCCTAATTGTGAGTTGAACCGGAGTAGGCCAATTGTTCTAAATCATAAAGTAAATCAATCAGGTTCTATGAAACCTGAAAATGCATTAAAATTAGTGACACGTGTCATTTAAAGTCTAATTACTGACTGTGTTTTTCTTAGGACGTTCTGTAGTTAAAGACATTAAAAAATAGGTGGAAAAAATAGTATTGATTGTTTTTAAGAATGCCATTATGTCGGATTGCATTTTGAAGGAAAAAGAGGATGGGTCAGTGACCTCTATCACGAAATCACGATCCTGTGGGACTGTAAGTGAATAAAGTAAATGTGAGTGGATTCCAGGCATGTATTTGTACAGGTCAGGGATGTTTCCATCAAGATAAATAGCATACACATCAGATTAAATATTTTTGATCCATCAGATTTGAACGGTATGCACTAGCACAAACATTTCTTAAATACAGGTTTTGATTTCTTGTGATGGCTTGCTGTGTTATTGTCGTGGCATTATTGATCAAGATAAGTGTTTTTTGTTTTTTTTTTGTACATAATTTGTTTCTGAGAATATGCTTATAAAGGGATTTGTTTTTAGTTCTGTAACAACAAATCAATAATGAAAATAGTTATTGCAATGCAACTATTCCAGTCATCGTGTTTTGCGTGGAGCGATGATGGCGGCTCAACAGTTTTAAATTAACTTTTTTACAAGCACTCTTATGGGTATAAATAGATTAAAGAAATGTCACAGGAATAAAATTGTTGTAATTTCAAAGCATTTGCATGTGGCCAGGATTGTGCTGTTAGTTGCTGTTGAAATACTTTTCTGCAGGTTAAAACTTACATTTTAGTGTCATATTCTATAGACCTGAAATATTTCATAAATATAATTAGTTTCATCCATTCCATTGAAGTTACGCTTTTGGTATGAGCATTTTATTGCTTGTCCTGCGTGTAGGATTTTAGGATGAGTTAATTTAAAGCTTACATTTAATAAAAACCACCGGCACTGCTACGGCAAAACACACTGTTACCCATCTGACAGGTTTTAATAGTATTATGACACAAGTGAGGTACAAAGCTTTGTTAATAAGGGGAATAATTGGTTAGCAGGCTACTTTCGAGCATGCCTACTGGAGCTCATTCATTTTAATCAAGGCATATGCGGCTTGTGTTCTGTTTTGCTGCATGGTCACAAATTTAATAATTAGCACAGCGGTGCGAGGACCCTCTTGGAATTGCTCTCTTTATTATTATTATTACTATTATTTTTATTGTTGTTCTTCCGCCACGGAATGAATCATATTTTTCAGGCCTTAAATATACTCAAAGTCACAGAACTTTGCACACAGCTCAAAAGTGGTGAAAATAAACATCTGATATGGGTTTCAGAAGTGTGTGTGACAAAATGGCTCAGTAGCGCCACCTAGGGCTGGGCGATAGTGATCACGATTTTTATTCCCCATATCGAACAATCTCGATTTTTAATCACAATTTTTTTATCAGAAGACCCCCCCCACCATAATTGTTTTATTAACAAATAAAGCAAATAGCATGTTTTAACAAGAGCCATATAGAAAATGCCACAACAAAGTAGTTGCCCATTTATTGTGCATCTGGATGTAATGTTTTAATGTAATATAATACGGCGCCTCAAAGAGTAGAGACATGACAGGCTTA
>JAUMHR010000076.1:15061593-15076481 GCA_032361145.1 Enteromius fasciolatus
GGCATCTTTATTTCAAACGACCTGACCGACCGCGACCCGAATATCATTAAAAATATTTTTGGATGACTCGTAACCGCGGGTGACCGCGGACACCCGCTCATTTCGGGTCAACCCGCGCATCACTGGTAGGCATGTTTGAATGTGGCTTGTGTTATCTCTCCTTGCCCTCTACTATTTTTCTTGTCTGCAACTTTTTTTTATTTAATAAAAAGTAGAAAATTTTTTAAATAATTTGTATTTGGAGATCTGCTTGATAGAATGAAAACAGAAAAAAAAAACTTTATTTGTATGTTACATAATGCATTCAAATATTAATTTTGCCTTTGCAGCTGTAGGAGTTAGTCCTATGTCTCGGTCTTCCCCAAGTGTACCTTCTACTCCAAGCTCAACTCAAAAGACTCCCACTCCCACTAGTGCCCCTCCAGCCAACCCACTGGCCAGCATCCTTTCAAGGGTGGACATCAACCCCAACACTCTGCTCAGTGCTCTATCCAAAACGCAAACCCATGGGGGTTTTCAGGGTGAGAAATGGAAAAGAAAATGATTTGAAAAACCAAAGACTTGGGATATGAAATTTGTTCAAAACACAGTAGTTCAAACTGTTTTAGGTCAACATGAAATCAAAATTAACCTTATTTTTGATTTTATGTTTTAATCTTGCCCACAATTCCTGAGGAATGCAGTCCCACCATTTTTACTAAATATAACGCTTCACTCAAATCTATAACTCAATATGTAAGTTAAAAAATTTGAAAATGTAATTTCATGTTGACCCAAAACCTTATACATATTTTGCCTAGTTGTGGAAGCAACAGCAGATGATATTAGAAAATTATTGGGGCCAGATTTACTAAACAGGGCAAATTAGTGTTAGAATGCAATCCCAATGAGTTAATACAAACTCAAAGCACCTAAAAACAATGATAGGTGCATAGGTAAAAAACTATTGAATCCCGCCGACAATCAATACTTGATAAATATTGAATTTTATTGTCACAGACATAAGCAACATTTCGGTCAGGCATATGCATACTACTAAAAATTACATTGTTAACTTACATTCTCAACAAATTAATCATGTCATCAATACTACATGTTGACCAATCAGTATATTACAAAATAACCAGAGCTCAAATATCCAATAGAAAACACTTTACAGCAATAAAATAACCAATAAAATACACAATAAAAACACCTTACAACATTACAGTGAATAATGCTTCACCATTTGACCTCAAGGGCAATAAAGTTTGTAAAGTCACAGTACAGAACAATTCACGTCTTAATGAAAGGGTATGCATGAATGGAACAGACACCTTTTAAAACCCACAGAAAATATAAAATTTGAGGCCAGCATCAGTTAGTGTAGGGACACAAACAAGCAAAGCTGATGTTTGCTTTTTTGGCTATTAAATAATGCTACAAATAACAGTTAATTGAATACCACAAACATGGGTAAATCACATTGGCCTATTAATTTTAATATTCACCTCTCATAAATTTAGTGTCTGAAAGGGAAGCTTTTACAACTGCATATGCAACTAAGTCAGCTGCTAAAATAACGGTCCTTATTCTAGCAGTAGGTTTTGATGTCAAAAGAGGATTTGCGCTGGTACAAACTGTTAGTAGTCTGGCCCTTAGTAAGAGTTCTTCAGAAAATGTGTTGTGTATTTAAATCAATCTGCTGACCCTTGCGTCCCTACCCCTATCTTTCTCTTTCTATAATTTTCCCCCCACAGGTCTGTCCTCTTTGCTAAACAGCCCAGCTGCAAAGACCACCACAACTTCAAATTCTGAAAAGCAGTCCCTAACCATGCCTATTACAGCAGAGGCTCACACATCTTCTAAAGTCTTACCTACTTCATCTAATCTCCCACTGGCTAGGGATCCCACCTCTCAAGGATGTGTGGCTCCCACGCCTATGCAGCCCAATATGGCGAATGAGAATGTAACTCCGAGCTCTTCTGTAAGCTCTGCCTTGGACTCCAAGATTGACAACATCCTTCAAGGTCACCCAGGACTGAAAGGCTTTAATTTGGGCTTTCCATCTGTTCTGACATGGCCTAAAGGAGCTGTTGATAGCCCTTCAGCAAGTGCAGAAAACCTTGGTGGAACCCCCGTAAGGGATGAAGCTGGTGCTACTCCAACGCAAGATGAAATTATGGATGTTCCTCAGTCAGAGATGTTCCCGTATCAGCAGGGGCAAACTGTGTCTATTTCCACAGTTATGGATGCTAAATCAATGCATTCACTTCCGTCGTGGCAAGAACAAAATGCTCACACTGATCAACAAGCTCATACGGACATGCACCAGAAGACTGCACCTAAAAAAAACTCTGTGCCCTCTCTTGCCGAGGCAGAAGCTATGCGGCATCAACGCATCGAAGCAATGCGTTCCTCTTCCAGCAACCAGCAACCTTTGAGAGACAACGCAGAAACCACAGAGAGATCCAGTGTGATGCTTCAAGATCTGAGACAAAACCCCTTAATTCGAGATGTGGGACAAAATTCTAAAATGGTGGAAGGTAGCTTTGCATATCGAGATGATCAGGAGAAGCAAGTATCGGCCAGCTCTGATGCATACGGTGCAGAGACGTACCTTGCCAAAGAACCAAGACAGGATCATGCTGCACCTAACTTCTTCACCACACCTCTACCACCAATCCCAAAGCTTCCTCCTCCACCGCAAGACTTCATGCATGCAGCATCTTCGAGGCCAAGTGGTCCTCATCCCACCCGAGAATTGCAGGAACCTTTTGGGGAAGCGGATCGTGGTGGTGGTAATGGATCATATGCACCAGCAAACTCAGATTATGAACACTTGTCTCACGACGTTCCAAACAAGGAGCCTTTCCATCCACACGGGGATGGTGTCTCTCACTCTGCTCATGCACAGCACCTTGCTCCTAATATCCCACCGAATGGTCCAGTGGACTACAACCACCGATATCCACCGAGATTACCTCTGCAGCACCCTCCAAGTATACCCCATCACCGCATTGGGTCTCCTCCTTCAGTAAGGGGTTACCATGAAGCCTCAAGTCCTCCTCGACCTTTACCTGAAGATCCATACTTTGACCCATACTATGAACAACAACCACATAGCCCCTCTCCCCCTCATTACGACATGCACCCGATTTCACCTCATGCACAAGAGTATTATCCTGAAGAATTACCACCTCACTATCCAGAGCGCAGGGTTCCTCCTCACTTGGAGCACAGGCCTCCACCACCACATCATATTCGTCCACCACACCCTGGGCACTATCCAGGTCCTAGGCCTCTTCGTAGGCCACCACCAATCCGTCATGAGCTGCCCTTTCCAAGGGGCAAGCGACCTGGCCCACCATTTGGTGGACCTCCCAGAGTCAGGGGCCCCTTTTATCCCCCTAAAAGACCCTTCTTGCCTCCGCATTACTAAAGAGTCTGTCTATGCTCAGGGTGTTTAGTGCATGTCACAGAGAGCAAATAAAGAAGTCCAAGTGAAGTTGACTTATCAGCAAGGAAAAGATTGCTGCGGACAGTGACCCGAAGGGGACGGTGTTGAACACCTTCACAAGAATAGAGAAGTGCAAATTTATTGAAGGAATCAGGGGCATGGAATCAGATCGCCAAAGACTCTTGAGCAAGATTTTCAAACAAGATGAAGTCAAGGAGCACTGGAGCAGAGAAATGGAAAGAATATCTGGCAAGGAATGCTGGGGGAATGAGATGGAATCTGAAGGCACACAAAACAAGAGGTGGTTATTCTATTTCATTTCATTAATTCTTTAATTTCTATAGTTTTTGTGTCTAGTTCTATAAAAATCCAATTGAAAGGTAAACATTCTTTCTCTTAGTTGGAATTTGTGCGCACTTATCTCGCACATATGTTTGGGAAAGAACTCAGTGGTTTTTTGGATCAACATTTAACTAAGGTTGATATGTAATATTTTTTTACTTTCAAAGTTAAGTTCTACTGATGATCAAGCTATATTGTTATGCAAAACTGGTAGTTTTGATCATATTTTGTACATGTAAGTAAATGTACCCTAACAGGTAGTTAAACTTCATTATCTTTGTCTTTAATGGACAAACAGCAGCATAGAGAAAAAGTAAACTTTACAATTTTGAGGTGAGGTGCTGAGGTGTACAGAGACAAGCCGTTTTTGCCAACAATGGCGGAAGATGCAGAAGAAACGAAGTTGTCGGGCAGAATCATCATGGCCTCCCTCAGTTCCCTGAGGCTTTTACTGTACTGACATAAATAAAGATGTGTTTGGAAAAAACCACTGTGCCGGAGTGCAGTCTCAACCATGATGTCTTTGAGTCTTTTCATCTTAGTTTCTTAAGTGACTGTCTTATTTGCTTTTCACAGTTTCGCGGGCACCTTTCATTCATCAATAAAATACGACGTATCAACTTTATACGCAGAAATGTATGTAGATTTGTCTTACACCGGGTTTTAGAACCACAACCAGAGGCTTTTAAGCACATTTAATGTAATTCTCAATGAATTAGTGTTTGAATGGGTAAACGTAAATCTGTAACTTTAAAACTGGATAATTGCACGCTATACAAAGCACAGCCCGAGTTATATTAAGTGTATTAAGTATATAGTAAATTCAAGCTAATTTTTCACCTCCTCACTAAAGTGCGTTCTGTTATAGATCCACTTCGTGTTTTCTTTTTCCTGCTTATTGATCCTGGACTTAACACTAGTCTGGTTTGTAATAAACATTTGCTTCATGTCACTTTAGGCCAGCTCACATCTCACTGAAGGCAAATTTTAGTGTTTAAAATTGCCAATTTATATGAGATTAATGTTAATATGAGACACAATTAGATTAAGATGCAAATATTCCATCTGCTAAAAATAAGGACTTCATCAGAGATGACTCTGGTCACACTTCAGTTGTGTGGCAAATGTTGCGTCACGCTGTTGTATCCTTGAAATTAATGTAGCATATAGGACGGGGAATAGACGGTAACTCGAGCATCTGAAATTAAGCCCCAGCATGGTTCCACTTAATTTAATGTCACTCATGCTGGAGTATCAGCTGTGGCTGGTTACATTAGGCGCAGATGCATGTGTATGGAGTCAACTCCTTGAATCAGAACAGGGTAACAACTTCATAAAGGTTTTTTTTTTTTTCTTGTTTAACACGTTTAAAAAGTAAAAAGAATTTACGTTCAGATGTTTGCTGGCTAATAGGATTTCCCAACATGGTATCAAAAAAAACCAAACGCTTCAGAGATTTTCAAAATATAACACAGACGTAAACATTGCGGGGCATTTTGGAACTGGTTTTTCCTCAGTATATACATCTTCTGTGTATCAACTTTCTTCGTTTTAATTTAATGGCTAAATTACTATAAAACATGAACTACTGAAAAACTAACTAAAAACCAAACCTTGATAAGTTAAGATGTCCCTTATAGTTAAATATTCATTGCTTATAATATTAAAAACTTACCTAATAAAATGATTATTAAATTGCGAGAAGGCCCATTATAGCTAAACAGTTCAGTAAAGGCATGAAAACTTCACATGCTCATAAAATCTAGCCCGTGTATTTTCCTGTACATTTCAGAGAAAGTTTAATTTTCTTCTGAAAAGAACATTCAAGAAAACATCTGGTGTTGAGCCAGCTTTAAAGAGACCGTTCACCCAAAAATGAACATTTTGCCATCATTCACTCGCTCTTATATTGTTTCAGAGTCATCTTCTGTTCAACATTTAAAGAAGATGTTTTGAATAATATGAGGTTTTGGGATGGGATGTTTTTTTTCTCTGTGCTATGGAAGTCAAGTGTATCAGAAACAGTTTGGTTACTCACATTTTTCAAAATATCTTCTTTTGTGTTCAACATAATAAGGAAGACTTAAAGGAATAGTTCACCCAAAAATGAAGATTCTGTCATGATTTATTTACCCTTGAGTAATTCCAGTTCTGTATGAATCTCTTTGTTCTGCCAAACACAAAGGAAGATATTTTAAAGAAAGTTTAACCAGGGTTTTTGGTCACCATTGACTTCAAAAGTAGGAAAAGGAATACTATGGAAGTCAATATTGACCCAAAACATCCTGGTTACAAACTTTCTTCTATATATCTTTCTTTGTGTTTGGCAGAACAAAGAAATTCAGGTTTGGAACTACTCGAGGGCGAGTAAGTGATGACCGAATTATCACTTTTGGGTGAACTACTACTTTAAGGGCGAGTAAATGTTGGAGGAACTATACCTTTATGTTCTTCATAGTTTCACACCGGGGTTTTTACACTCTTTAGCTCTCCTATGCTTAGTAACACATCTGTTTTAGAGGTGTCATACGGTTGATCTCCTGTCTCTCATGGGCAAGAGAAGAAGTGCATGAAGGGAAGGGTTTTGAATGGCGCTGTCAGTAAAACATGACCTAAATTTTTATCTTAAAATCATTAATAGTTTCTGGCTATACATATTCATGTCTGAAGATTTGGTGGGACTAGGAGTAATTAACACCTAATTGCACAATAAAGTAAAACTTAGTAATATACTTCACAAATCCACTGTTATTGTTATTTTACAGACTTAGTGTGAACACAAATAGACGTGATGATGGTAAAGCTGTCGCATTTTAATTAATTTTTTTAAATGACGTTTTATAGGTGTTATTTACACAAATGCTGAAATATGAGAGCTCAGCGCTGCATTCACAAACAAAACCTGTCGCGCCCCTCATATGAAAATGCAAAGTTGATTTGAATTTCTAACGTAGGCTATTGTTTAAATATAACGAGAGTTTACAGTAAAGCCCTCCAACATGTTAGAAAGTCAAATCAACTGTCTATCGTGTCTTCAGATGTTTCAGTAAGATCGATTATGATATATGGCCTAGTTTAAAAAACAATCATTTATTTTTTTTTTTTGCAGGGAAGTTTAAATAGTCTAGTATAGTATAAATACGCTAAGCAAATGTATAAATTATTTTGTCGCAAGAAAAAAAAAAAACCCTTTACGTTCCTGAACACGAAAAGAAGACCCATTAAATTATGTTATTATTAGGCTAATATTATTATTATTATTTGTAATGTATAATTATAATATTAAACGCCGTATCATTATAACACGTTATAATGTATTACATTTTAATTAATTAATATGATAATATATATAAATAGTTGTGTAGATTCATTGTTTGTAATTATAGTAAATCTAAATATCATAAAATAACTTCATCTTGCTGATAACGCTACACCTTTTATACTTAACAGCCAGCCCCGAAGATTAGGCTTTTCCAGTGATCATCTGGAGTTCATCGGCTCTCCAGTAGCCTACATTTATTGTACTTAACATAGCCGACCTTATTTAAACAGTATTGAAGTTCACGCCTCCACATGCGAAGAGCGCGTGCACGGTTCATAACAGCGGAATGTTTTCAAACGCGTCATTCAAAACTTTCCATAGCAGCACGTTCTGCGTCGGACCCCATCCATCAAATTACCCGCCCTCGACATACACTAGAAATTTGCTCGGTATCAAAATATTAAAAAACATATTGAACAGATTGGTGTCCTTAGCGTTTAATAGAAATTTTAATTAAATGTTTTCTCTTTATACATATATAAGTGTGTGTGTGTCCTATACAAAACTGTCAAGAAGCAGTACCATTTTAAAAGATACTCAATATGTATTTTACAGCACCATTTAGGTGTAAATAAGGTACAAGGAGTTCTTACCTTAGGGTTTATATACAAATATAAATGAAAGCATTAGCTTATGCTTTATCTTTTTTCTCTCTACTCCCCCTTCTGTCACTTTTGTCTTGTTTTAACCCAATTAACAGTTTGTTTAATTGTTTCCCCCTTGTCCATCCTTCAATGTATGCAGATCTTCTGGTGAAGACTTTGTCTGCCCAGCAACAGAGTGCTTGAGGGGACGTCCAATGCCCTTGAATCCCATCCGCTTGCAAATCAAGGTAAGCAGTTGGCTTGCAAAGCAACTGTAAATTATTTACCACATTTTATGTGGTAAAATGCACAAACTATTGTGTATTTCCTAATGCAACTAACAATATAATAGTAGTCTTACACGTTAATTGTAATGGAGGTCGACTAAGCACCTACTGGTTAAACCTTTTAATTTCCTAAAGTTGTTTGAGGCCTTCAGGACAAATGCAGTGCACAATATGGGGTTAGAGCTCTACCTCCCTCTACTGGTACAAACTGATGCAAATAAGCTGGTACTTTATTGCTATAGGCCTCCTATAGGTCTCCTGGGCTCTCTTGTTGGAGGTATTTGATGTTCTTGTAATGAATATGCAGATAATATCGTGCCTACATATTATATAACATAGGAAAAATGTAAATAATTTTGTAAATAGATGTGTAAGACCATATAGGCCTACCGTAGTATATAACCCGGAACTGACAAATCAGGTTATTGCTCAAAAGAATGCACAACATAAAGGTCAGGGTATATCAGTAGGTGACCTTTACGCCAGTTCACTTAAAGCGAGGTGGATGCAGCTGATACAATATCACATTTCATGCCTCTCAAAGGCCTTGGGTTGCTTTATATGAATATATATGTATAAGATATGAAAGAAGCTTCTCACAAATGATGAAAGTAGTTTGTTTGTCATCTGGATTCCTTGGCTCTTGTTCAAAAAGCATGTTGAGCATCTGGAGCTTACATGGAATCGATCCTCCTGCATAACTGACACTGACTTCGACCACTGACAATACTGAAATAACCAGCAGATGTCGTCGTTAATTCAACTGTCTGGTATAACCAGTTGAGTCATTTGTGATTTTTAAGTGCGTGCTCTTGTGTACGTGAATGAATCGTGCTCTGGGTCATATTCAATTTTTATTTATTTATTTATATTTTTGTTCTAAAGTGAGGTTATCAGAAAGATAAGTTTGTAATATGGATTTGGGGTCAAGAGTACAAACAGCACTGGCGGATTTAGGGGCTCTTGGCAGATGGTTGCCAATCCTAGTAAATGAACACAAGTACACTAGACTTTAATTTAGTTTACCCTGAAAGCAAGACGACCTCATATATAGGTTACTGAGCATTTAATAATTACAAATTAACTTGATGCCCCGGTGGATGTAAATCGAGTACAGGGTTTGTGATGTGATCTATAGTCTCTTAAAGGTGCATTTTATTGTATTTTTTTGTCAGCGATAGATAATGAATAAAAATGAAATCCCTGTCAAATCGCACAGATAACGAAATCTCTCGGCCATATAGCGGGGACATCACGTAGCTTACGTGGGCGTTAATTTGCGAGAAAACATGATTTGGCTCAGTGTAGTTTCAGCACCGTGGTCAGAGCTCGACGAGAACAAAAGGCGGATTAGCGTCCTTGATATCAGGGGCCGTCCAAATGTTACACGCACACCTTAAAAACGAAGACCCAAATAGGGAACCATATCCCTATTATCTAGAGTACATTTATTTAAAGTAAAACGTGCTTGTTTGTACTGTACTGTGTTCAACAGTAAAAATAAACCTTATTGATTTTATGTTTGTTATGGATTGTGGCTCTTCATGGAGGAACGTGTAATTAATATTATTCTTAAAGCCTAACTGTTAATCATTCTACATATGACATTTCCAATCTCTTTCCCTTTATGTTTGCTTAATTTTTTGCATACATATGAAAATGTGTTTATCTTATATGTTGTTCTTATTTTTGTCAAACTTGTTTTCCCTTGTACAACAAAAGAACATGAATCATACTGTAATTATAGTACTGTACTCTGTTCACTTCATGATCAGTTAATGATCTGCAGTAACCGTGAGAATAATACACTCATATAAGAATTATAAAATATACTGTATCCTTTTTTATGTATAAAGTTGCTACTACTAGATTTTGATTTTTGAGGTATGCATTATGGGAACTACAATAATTACAAAATATTTGATGCAAATGATAAATTGAGATATAATTGCGCGATTAGGAGTCAATCATGACTAGGTTTTCTTTTTACCTCTATAGTATTACAGTGATTTGAAAGGGGCAGGTGTTTCTATATGACAGCACTTTTGCGGCTACGCTGTGTGAGAGGAAAATGAAGACGCTCCCTTAAGCCGAGTAAGCATCACGGTTTCCACACCCCGAGGGAGGACAGGAGATGGACAGGAGGGGGACACCGGCTTTCGACGTCAAAAGCTACGGGTTATACGGAGTGTCAACACCGTGAATATAGGCTACAGCATTACATTGCGTCTTCTTCACAGCCTCTGCATTAAAACGTGAGTGAAATTGACATTTTATGTGCATTTATACTTGTGTTGACTCAGGCATGTATTCCAGTCAACAGGAGATATCCGAGAGGGCACAGAGAGACAAAAACCAAGACGATTCAAGGGTGACAGATGCACGGATTTAGTTAAATGTACAGTGGCTGGCGCTCGAGCCACCCGCTCTCCATCGCCTTTCTTTATCTGTGCACGTAGAATATCAGACTGTGTTCTACAACCAGGCAGAAAGACAGCAAATAAACAAACATCCCCTTGGGATTAACAAAAGAGAGAGAGAGGGAAGGAAAAGAGAGCGAATTTCGCCTTTGCACAAACACCGGAGAGCTCGTAAAATTTGAATGAACTTCTTTCGGTCCCCTTTGATTTAAAGGCGTGAAGTTGCATTAATAGTTGCATGTTTTTGTTCTCTCTCATGTATGTGCGTATGTGCAGTTGCTGTCGTGACAAAGAGCCACATACGCCTGAGCCTCCAGTGTGGATTAAACAAAGAAGCTATGGGGATATCCGTCAATATTTATATGCATTTCATTTTATTGCATTCACTTTTAATATGCTCTCTTGCCAGAGCTCGTAACCCAAGTTTCTTTGTTCTACTACAGCATTTTAATCTCTCAAAATGATAGATTGACTGATCACTCGTATTATATTATGTGTCTTCAGGGACAATTTATTGTAGCTTAATTTATTGATCTTTAAAAGATATTATGCATTCATTCAAACAGATATTTAGTGTATGTTCAAATAGCTAAAATGTTCGTTTTGGAATATATATATATATGATGTTGAAATGTCAAAAAGCAAAGCAGCACAGCATTATAATCTTTATTATCCTCCATAATATGATGCATTTAATTCAGCCCAAGCTTAAGCGTACGAGACTGTTCAAACTTTGTTTGGTAGATCATTTTTAATTTTTATCGTTATACTTTTAAAAGAGATGCAGCCTCTATATGATCTTCCATTGTGTGATAATGTTTGCCATTCAAAATCGACGAGAAGACACTGTGATTCTAGCATGCTGGATGGCGATTGGAACTCTTTCTTGGATTTTGCATATTGAATTGTGATTGGTCTATCTTTCTTGCATCTAATTAAATATTCCTTCAGATTGCGGAACAGAAGGTTTTGGTTTTGATTCTCGGTGGCAAAGGGGGTTCAGAAAGTCAAAGAAAAAGGTTGAGGGCTAAAACAATGAGATGTTTTGCGTTTGAGAACAAATTTAGGTAGTTTAAGCTGATTTCAAAACGCTCAAGAACAGAAATGACTTGAGCTTGAGGGGGTAACCATGGCAACAGCTCGAGCGCTTAATCGTTATAGTGTTTTACGTGGACAAAACTTAAATACTGTCGTTATTTGTCTCTTTCTTCGGTATCAATTTTACAGATACATAACAAAAGCATGATTTCTTCCGGATAGTTAATGTTTGGCCTACCGTGCTATAAAACGAATTACTGGTTTAACACGTTTTTTGGCTGCTTACAAGCATGTCCTTTTACAAATCTTCCGAATGGAAGTTAGTATGAAGTGTTAGCGGTTTTAAGTGTCTTGGTTTTAGTGTTGTCTGTTTTTCTTTCATTCAGAGCTGTCACGGTTCAGCCCTTTCCACTGGGACTCGTGTTTAGCATCGCGACTCTTCCTCCGCCGCTGAGCCGCTCTCCAGTGCTGAAACTCCGGGCGCAGCTGTCGCTCCGTCCCCTTAGGAAACTGTCCCAATGAAGGAGGCCGACGCCATCAAGCTCTTCATTGGCCAGATCCCGCGGAATCTGGAGGAGAAGGACCTAAAGCCCATCTTTGAGCAGTTTGGGAAGATCTATGAGCTTACGGTGATCAAGGACAAGTACACGGGAATGCACAAAGGTAATTAAACGAGATTGACGCGGCTCTATTGAACGGACAGTCTCAAGGGGAGATGGGAGACTAATGGTGCTAGATGAGCTTCCTTTTCATATCTTAAGAGAAACGTCTGTGTTAGTACATCTAGTGAGGTCTTCTTCTTTGACAGTGGGATGCATACTGTATTTTAATATGTAAAAACTTTATCCTTTAGTTTGCAATAGCATTAATTTCCTCCTGTTTCACTTTAAGTTGGCTTCCAAAAGCCTAGCTTCCAGAGATAAACAAATCTATTAATAGAAAATGCATCTATGGTGCGAAAACAAATTTTTCAACGTTTTTCCATTTCTTAGTCACAGTTGTCATATCCTTTTATGTCCGCAAAACACTGCTTGTTATTCATGGTCGGTCTAGGTCTGGTACATTTGTATTTTTACATCCCACGTTGTATTCTTGCTCTTTCTCCAGGATGTGCGTTCTTGACGTACTGTGCGAGGGAGTCAGCCTTGAAGGCCCAGAATGCACTACACGAGCAGAAGACATTGCCGGGGGTGAGTTGTCGCTGTTAATAATGTGAACGGGCTGTATAAAAAATAGATTCAAGTCAGACAAACACTTCCATTTGCCTATATATAGCAGACTACATATAGGATAAATCTTTTAGCATAAAGCTCTTCTAACAAGGCTGATTTCTAAAAGTGGAAACAACACATTATATGGTCCAGGAGACAGGATCTGTGAAAATCTATGTTGACTGAACAGACTTTAATTAGGTATGTAGGAGGGCACAATCCTTGAAGGCATCCGCGATCGCGTCGCTCTCAGAAGTCGTTGATTAGCTGTTAGGCCATCTGCCGTGCCAGCGCCGTGACAGGCAACCTGTAAATTCAGAAACCTCCAATCCCTTCATCTTTTTAATGCTTTTTATATGCTTTCATGCGTAAATTACCTACTTTTTCAGATTTGCCAGATGTACAGGATCATTATGAGCGGCGTTGCGAGTCGAATGCACTTGATGTCAATGCATAAAACTCGAGGATGAGATCATACGGTCTGTTTTGTGATTTACAGGCAGGAACTAAAGGCATAGTCCTCCCAAGAAATGACAGTTTTGCCTCAATTTATGCTGTTCCAAAACTCTGTGACTTTCTGTCTTCTGCTGAACACACAAAAAAAGATATTTTCAAGAATGATGTAACCAAACAAGTTTGAATCTCATTAACTTCCATTGTATTTTTTGCCCATACAATGGTAACCGAAGGTGAAACATTCTTCAGAATATCTTCTTTTGTATACCACAAATAAAAAAAAAAGTCATCGCATTATTTTCATTGAGAGCATTTTCATTATTGGGTGGAATAACCCTCAGTGCTCACGTGATGATGTTTTTTTTCCTTGTTGATTAGACTTGGAGCAAGCAAACCCACAGGGAATCTTTTGCTTCCCCTCAAATTCTATTTAAGCGAGTTTAATTTGCGCCAGAGGAAGCTGAGTGTCGTAAAAGATGAGACACGATGTGGACTGAGCGGCCAAACAGAAGCTTCTGGTGCTTCTGAACAGACTCTGAGCCAACTGTGGTCCCACCAGACGTAGGCTAATGAAGGGATATATGGCTTTATTGCTCCTTATGTCACATCACGTAACATCGAAAGCTGGCTGAGTAGTGTTAGAAGGTGGCGAAATTAAATCAAAGTGTGAGCAAAGTAAACCCCGTTCTGCCTTGGTTTTAAGGAATCAATGTTTGTGAGCATCTGTTTAGATTGTTTTTCCTTATGGCGAGTAACGTTATGCGCATGTGTGCTAGTGAGTAACTCCAGAACAAATCCCATTATTAGCATGACAGTAGTCTGACCTTTGCCGACCTCTCCAGGCGCAGATCAGCGGGTTCCCCTGGCTTTAAATCCTCTCTCTTCCTTCTCTATCCCTCCATCCTTCTATTAGTCTACCCCCTCACCTAAGCCTGGTAAGACGGTGTTCAAAACTCCCCCATGAGGTACGACGGGAACCATATTTTTAAGAAAAACAGCCCCCTCTCTCATAGAGAGAAATCTCTCTTTCTCTGTCTCTCCCTTTCTTTCTTTCTTTTTTCACACACACGCAGACAGCCCAGCTGTGTGGCATTATTACCAGCTCATGGCACCTGCCATTCAGAAGAGGCCCCGCCCCCAGTCTGTCAATCATAGCGAATCGCTCCAGCAACGCTGCGTGATGTGTGTTTAGAGTGTGTGTGCGAGCGAGATAGGAATTGTAACCAAGATGAGGGGAGAAAGACAGATAAGATAAGACAGAAATTGGCTTGGAACCTTCATTTCTCACCTTTCCTTTTTTTCCCCTCTCTGGCTTTGTTCACACTGCTCCCAATTCAGATTTGCTTTTTAGATTTTTCAGAATGTGCATTGTCATTTTGCAAACGATGAAAACGTTACCGCTTAAAAAAAAAAGGATCGTTCATCCAAAAATGACAATTCTGCCATCATTTACACACTCTCTTGTTATTCCAAACCTGTGTGACTTTCTTTCTTCTGCAAAGCACAAAAGATATTTGAAACTGTTAATAAGATTGAATGACTGTCATTAGTGTTATTTTACTATGTTTTATTCTAGTATTTGTTAACATTTTCATTTAGATTTTATTTTTCATTTTCACTTTTGTTTTAGTCATTTTGTTTATTTTTTTATTTAAAATTTGAATATTAATGTGTAATTTATTAGTTTGTAAAAAATGTAGTCAACATTTTTCTTAAATTAATTTTATTTCAAGCAACAGAACCGACCTGTAATAGCTTTAGTTTTAGTTGTAGTTTTGGTTAATTTTAC
>JAUMHR010000076.1:15087422-15106293 GCA_032361145.1 Enteromius fasciolatus
TTAGGAATGGGATGGCACTTCAGTTCATAGAATGAGTAAAGGCAGGTGAGCGAATACTTTTGGTAATATAGTGTATTCTTACAGTTTAAAATAGCTGTTTTCTAATCTAAACTTTATATATATATTAAATGTATTTTATTCCTGTGATGGCAAAGCTGAATTTTCACAAAACATTTTTCAGCAATCTTTGACGAATAGAATAATTCAGAAAAACTGCATTAAATAAAAATGGATTTTTTTTGCCTTTTAAATGTAAATGCCATTATACTCTTGATTAATTTAATGTGTCCTTGATGAATAAAAGTGTTGATTTCATAAGTATTGTATTCTATATTAGTATAGTGTACTGTAATACAGTTTCTGGAAGTAGTAAGAAGAGCATTCAATGACTGCATTTAATAACTCTCACTTTTTTTTGTAGTTACAGCGTAAATCTGTATTCATGACCAAAATATGTCCACACATTTTCAATATACCTTATAGGAAAGCAAATTGCGTTTTTTTTTATGTAGGTTTGCTCAAGTAAATTGATCATGTTTTAATATTTTGACCAAAACGAGACAAATATATTCCTGAAGAATAGTGTATACTAATAGTACTGTCATATGGCCTTTTCCTCATCAAACCTTGGTTATATTTGTTTATATATTCTCATTTCCCTGGACCCACCCACTTTCCCTTCTTATTTATTCTCTCTCTCTCTCCCTCTTTCTATTTTCATATTTCTTTTCCCTCTGTGCCTCTTTCTCTCTTCTGTTTCACAAACCCAGAATCTCTCACCATTTTAATCTGCCGTGCGTCTGTAATCCAGATTAGCCAGCGAGCGTGCTTAATCCCATCACTTCCCCAATCCCGCGTGGGTGTGTGCTTTTCCTGGTGCCCGAGAGAGAGAGGAGCTGGATTAGGTGTGATGGAGAGAGAAAGAGCATAAAACTGATTCTTGATGAGAGATAAAAGTAGGCGAGAGAGAGAGAGATGGCGATTAGGCCTCAAATAGAGGCAAACGAGTACAAAGGCTACATGGAGAGAGCAGAGATAAAGGAACAGAAGATTTTTCTATTAATTCGGGAATATTGAGGCAGATGGACTGGTCATGAGCTCTACATCATGCACATACATTCATGATGTTCTAAAAGCACACACAAACACAAGAGGAGAGCCAGATTATAAAGTGCAGTTGATCATATGATCATGTGCTCTGTTTCAGATGAACCGCCCCATTCAAGTCAAGCCAGCGGACAGTGAGGGAAGAGGAGGTATAACACACACACACACACACACACACACACACACACACATTTGACTGACTATTTATATTATATGTATATATATTTGAAATACTTGATCATTTTTTTTACCTTTGAGAATGTCTTCAAAGAACAGTTTTGTCACATTTTGCTTAGTTATGAGGATAGTTTTTATAGTAAACACACACACACACACACACACATAATGTGTGTTACAAATGCCAAAATATATTAATAATTCAGTAATTCAACATTTTAACCCATTACATGGGTGTGGAATAAGTACAGACTGAATTAATCATTTCTTATTGGACGAAAACAGCATCACAGTCCAAAATGCAATGCAAATGGCTCTTTCATCTTTATTCTGATACACACACACACACACACACACACACAAAACATGAGCTAGTGCCATTGTGTTGCTCTGCAAGTGACAGTCCTCTAGGGCCCTCTAGTGGCCTTTCATGTTATCTCACCATGAAGCTTACGCTAACATAGAGTGACTAATATTGTCTGTGATGATTTGATGTTTATTACCACTTAACAGTGATACATGATCTCACACAGCCATTTCTCTAATATATGTGTGCTTATCATGATCTATCTTTCTGTGTGTAGACAGGAAGCTGTTTGTGGGGATGTTGGGGAAACAGCTGTCAGACACCGATGTCAGAAAAATGTTTGAGCCTTTTGGAAGTATAGAAGAGTGCACGGTACTCAGAGGTCCTGACGGAGCCAGCAAAGGTGCGCAAAACACATTCAGATACTGTGTGTGTCCCCCGCAAGTATAATTTAGCTTTATAATTTAATAGATGTTTAATAATAATTAACCATTAATATTTATATTTTTTAGATTTACTTCTAATGATAAAGATAGTCAAGTCATTACTATTGTATTTATAATTAATCACTTGATTATTGTTTTTAAATTAATAATGAATTATTGTTTAAATATTTCATCAAGTAGAAATAATATATTATATTATATTTTATTTATTTATTAGCATTTCTTACTTAGTTTTTTTAAACTTTTAGTAAGTTTTGTGTTAATGATTTTTTAAATCTTTTATTATATTTTAATAATTATTTAATAATAATGAAAAATAAATATTTACCCATTATTATTCTTTCTTTGGCATTTATGTTTTTGGATAATGAAGTGGATTTTCTGTCTATGTTCAATTACGTTTCCTTAAAAATCATTTATTTTATTTTAGCAGTTAAAGTGTATACTTAAAACAAATAGAAATCTGTGCTCATATTTCAAATATACATTGTAAGAATACAGGTTGAATTTATGCAGTTTTGCTCATGTAAATTTGTTTCGTTTTAAGGATATTTTGACTGAAAACAAGACAAAAATATTTATGAAGGACTGTGAATCTTAATGTAATATTAAACGCTGTTATATTACCTTTTCCCCCTCCTAACCTTGGGTATATTTGGTTGTATATCTCATTATATATAATATATATAATAATAATTAAATAATCATTTATTATAATAATAGATTTGTTATTATTGTTTAAATGAAAAAAAAAACATATTTGTGTATTTATTTTTTAGCATTTCTTGATTGGAAGAGAGAGTTATATTACACTCCCTTACATGAACCACATACTATAGATTGAATAAATCACTGGAAATAAATAGTTTTAGCAAAGCTTTGCAGTTGTCTTTGACTGCAAGGCTCTTTCAATAAGATTGCAGGCCGTAAAGCACATCTGTAGTAATACAGCACTAGTAGGGTTGCAGCAGTGTGTTCACTCATGCACGTGTATGTTGGCTAATGAATGATAGTCCGTTCGGCACAGGCTGTGATTTATAACGTGATGGATGTGTGTGTTCTGGGTAATTACGTGCGAGTGTGAATAGAACAGATGCACCTGCTATAGTAAATCATTAGCTCTTTCACTTTTACCCTCCCATATATCCAGACGTAGGCCTTGGGAAATCATGTGGGCATTTGTACCAACCTCAGCTTGTTGGATTTGATTTGATTTGTTTAATTGGATGTTTAAATACTCCCACTTGATGATGCATTGTTTTAGACTATTAAATGTCAGCCTAATGCGTTCGCCACATCGCTCCGGCTTCGTCTAATAATGTGTTGTGTGTTGCAGGTTGTGCGTTTGTAAAATACCAGAGTAATGCAGAAGCGCAGGCGGCCATTAGCGCTCTACACGGCAGCCGCACTCTCCCGGTTAGTGTTCACTTCATGGTCGTATTCAGGATTCCTCCCACAATCACACCTACAAGCACAACACACTAGAACATTGTTTAGATATTCATACTTGCTCACTAGAGTCTTTGTGCTTTGTTTTGACATCACCCACTGCATATTTTACTTCAAGACTTCTCGTTACTTTTTATTTTTGATGTTGTTTGTGAACCAGTATTGTCTTTATCCCCTCAGGGTGCATCTTCTAGTCTGGTGGTGAAGTTTGCAGACACAGAGAAGGAGAGAGGAATCAGGCGTATGCAGCAGGTGGCCTCCCAGCTGGGTGTCATTAGTCCCATGAGTCTACACCTGGGCGCCTACAATGCCTACACGCAGGCAGTGAGCACTTTATATATACTATATAATATACTTACACTACCGTTCAAACGTTTGGAGTCAGAAATGAGTGCTTGTAAAGACTTATTACAGAAGATTTCTAGTTTAATTTCAATTAAACAAAATTTCCACAAAATTATTAAAAGCAGCACAACTGTCTTTAGCATTTAATCATTAAAAAATGTTTTTTTGATCAGCATATTAAAATGATTTCTGACTGGAGACTGGAGTAATGACGCTAAACATTAGGAATAAGGAAAACCCAGGACCACCAGTCTTAAGTCGCTGGGTATATATTTGTAGCAATAGGCAAAAATACATTCTCAAAAAAGAATTATGCTAAAAATCGTTAGGATAAGTAAAGATCATGCTCCATGAAGATATTTTGTACATTTTCTACCATAAATATATTAAAACCTAATTTTATGATTAGTAATATGCATTGCTAAGAACTCGGACAGCCAAATATTGCCCGATCCTAACAAACCACACATCATTGGAAAGCTCATTTACTCAGTTTTCAGATAATGTATACAATCTCATTTTTCAAAAATTGGCACTTATGACTGATTTGTGGTCCACAGTCACATATAATAAAAAACTAAATGGTTATTTAAAATTGTAATAACATTTCAAAATATTACTGTGTTTAGGGTCAAATAAATGCAGGCTTGGTGAGCAACAGAGACTTGAAAAACATTTCTAAAATCCTTAGTGATCTTACCTTAACCTTTGAACAGTAGAGCATATTACATGAACTAAATAAGATTACTGATTAACATTAAATCATTAAACTGCATGTGATTTTAAGAATCATGCCATCTATATATGTCCATTGAACATAATGTAATAATTTTAAACAATCTCTGTCTTTTAATTCTAATATGTTTCTTATTTTGGTTTCTATTGCAATGACTTTTAAGTGTCTGAATATTTTATGGGCCACTATATGCACCAGGATTTAGTTCACGGAAAATACATCGGGGTGAAATTGAATTGGGATTATATAACTGGAAATTGCATTAGGTTCAGCACCAGAAATATTTCCATAATTACTTTCTGCACACAGGAAGTTCTAACTGAAATGGCATTGACCTAATAACCCCTGTACAACCCTGCACACGAACTTAGTCAAAGTTTTATATGTCATAGTCCTGTTGTCCATAGCTTTGGATTCACTCCTTGTTTCGTCCCATCCAGCTCGTCCAGCAGCAGGCCTTGGTGGCCCAGTCGGCATATCTGTCTCCTGTTGCGACGGTTGCTGCAGTGCAGATGCAGCAGTTGGCTGCTCTCAATCCCAGCAGCATCATAGCCACACCCATTGCCTCAATCACACCCTCCTCAGGTAAATGTCGGTCTGCTACAAAAGCAGTTATACTTAGTATTCCCATTCCAGTAGTTGTTGGATTTATTTAAGTATTTGTTGTTCTGCTTTAGGCACGAGCACTCCTCCAACCATTGCTGCCACGCCTGTGTCTGCTCTGCCTCCACCCCTCGCAGTCAACAGTTACCCTCCAGTCCCTGCACCGCCCAATGGCCAGTCTGCCTCTGAAACCCTCTACACCAATGGTGTCCATCCATATCAAGGTGAGGATAGCTCCATTCTTTATTATAATATATTGTAGGGCTGCATGAGAAATCGGATTTTAAATGTGATCATGGATTCCGGCGATAAACTAAACAGCTAATTACGATTGAAGTGCTAGTGTAAGCATCCATTCATGTTGTAGCGGTATTTGATGTTTAAGAAAAGGGTTGCCAGGTTTTCGAAACAAAGCACCATCCAATTGCTCCTCAAAACTAGCTCAATCGCCTTTTGAGGGGGGGTCCCTGGTAAAAATTGCATACGGGGGTAAAATACAATTTTTTTATCATGGTTCTCCTGGAACAATTTGCATTCCAAGAGCTAAATATCACGTTATTGGGGGCGCTTCAACCTGCGGATGTGAAAAACAACCTGCAGCAGCAGTGTTAAAGTGGCAAATTTAGACATGGCAAAACTGGTTGAGAGAGATGGCAGCTTTCCCACGTGTGGGCGTGGTTTCATGTGCAGACAGCGGACACACTCCCAGTGTTTGAGAGCAGAGCATACTGCTTATTTTTTTTTTTAAGATTTTAATAGCTTACTTCATTCATTTCAAATGAAACTCACGTTTAATATTGTTTTACACAGACTTTAACAAACTCATAGTACTCAATATTTTATTATAAATACAATTGTATTGTATTTTTTATAATTGTATATTTATATTTACTCCAGCTCAGAGTCCCGCATTGGATCCTCTCCAGCAGGCGTATACAGGCATGCAACACTACACGGGTGAGGCTTCTGAACTCCAGAATCTCTATTGAAATATGTCAGAAATAAAGAATGTGAAAAACAGCACTCTTTTTTTTAAAAAGGAAAAATAGTTTTCCACGGTTTTCTCTAAAACGAACATAAAGAACGAATGGGATTCTTAATACTGGCAGTAGTTCTTTTCACTACTGAGGTTTAATCAAAGACTAATTGAAGCTGGTCACTAGCCGAGTTGATTTAGGCCATTTTTACAGCAGGGCCGGCAAATGCATATTGTCTTTCTCAAGGTTTGATCTGCTCATAAAACAAAAACAGTCTGTAGAATGGCACTTGAATAGATTACTTCATCCTGATCTCATGTTTAACTTTATTACTCCACCCACAGCTACATATCCTGCTGCTTATGGATTGGTCGGTCAACCATTTCCACATCAGCCCACTTTGGTTGCCCAGCAGCCACAGCAGCCGCAGCAGCTGCAACAACGAGAAGGTAATGATGTCATTTCCTGTCCAACTGGCTACTCTAACCACTGACATCCTGTTTTGATTATTCCCTAGATAATAATTGAACACATTTCTCAATCATTGTTCTCCGAATCCCATGCTGCGCCACGAAAATATTCAAAGCGCCATGTTTTACTGAGGAATCAACATGGTTACTTCCTTTTTATGACAGAAGAATTAGACTGAAACATGTGTAACAGTCTAGTCTGATGTATTTCTTTTCCTCCTTCGCTCTTGCCAATGTCTAATATCTTCTCTCCTCTTAACCTCTCCAGGCCCAGAAGGCTGCAATATCTTTATTTATCATCTGCCTCAGGAGTTCACTGACTCTGAGATGCTGCAGATGTTTCTGCCCTTCGGTAACGTCATCTCAGCCAAGGTGTTCGTTGACCGCGCCACCAACCAGAGCAAATGCTTTGGTGAGTGATTTCCAAAAGCAATTTAGATGTAGTATGCGGAGGGATGTAACAGACCAAATTAAATAAATGATAAATATATAATGACATTTTTTAATACATAATGGAATGTTGCTCTAAATAAAGTACATGCGAGAGGATAAGCTGTATGTAATTGTGCGGTCAAACAATTAATCGTGATTAATCACAACCAAAAGAACAATTTTATTTACATAATATATGTGTGTATATTTAGCATTTATATATAAACTCTAACATTAATATATTGAAAGTAAATTAAATTTTGGGGTTCAATTATATATATATAAAATATGATATAAATATAAAATGAATATATAATAAATAAATACTGAAATAAATAATAATAAATACCTTACATTCATAAATGTAAGCATAATGAAATGTACATATAAATACATTTAGGGTGAATGTTTTTATGTAACATGAAACCTTCTGTAAAATACAACATGATATATGCTTTAAATTAAAAATTAAATATGCTTAGAACTGAAAATGGTTAATTCCTCATATCATTTAAAAATATTTCACGTCGTATTATTAAAATTGATGCATACATTTAGTATTTTGCTATTTATTTATTGCGTCTTATTAAAATTTTGGATTTATTTAGCCTGTCATATCTCTCCAGACTATAAGCAGAGGTTTACTGTTAAAACAGTTCCCCCATATCATTTACTTCTTCTGTTTCTTTCTTGTTGCTGGTTGCGTCCTTCATGCTGCAGGTTTCGTAAGCTTCGACAACCCGGCAAGCGCTCAGGCTGCGATCCAGGCCATGAACGGCTTTCAGATCGGCATGAAGAGGCTTAAAGTTCAGCTGAAGAGGCCTAAAGACGCCAACCGCCCATACTGAGCTGAACAGGTGAGAAAAGAGGGTGCCTCTTCACGATATCTCTCAGTATTATGCTTTGTGAGCAGTTCTAAGCTAACCAGTCTAGCCTGTTTTGACTGAATAAAATTGTTACCACAGACCTAATGATGTATAATTAAATACTGTAACCTAAAGTGTAACTCAACAGCATTAGCTCTTAAAAAAACCTAGCCGAAAAAGAAAAAAACACTCATTAATTTTTACTTTTATTTATTGTTTTTGTGCTGTGTCATTGTTCACCAAAAAAAAAAAAAAAAAACAATCAAACAAACAAACACAACCTCATCCACACCAAGGCTGCCCCGTCCAATCATAACTCGTGCGGAGACCACGTCGCTATGGCTACGGTGGCCTAGCATCCAATAAAGCTCCCCCTTCCTCCCACAGCGTTGGTTTGTAAGTTGATTGGCCTGTGTTGGTTGCTGTGGAGATATTCCTGCCTGTGATGGTTGCCATTAGCAGTTTTGTTTTTTGGCCCTTTGTCATGTATCCTCCATGCTGAGAGTGCATGGCGGGTTAACGTGGTGACTATGGACTGTGTTTGGTGCGTTGTGACTCTCTCTCTTTTTGTTTTATAAATACTGATCAATAACTGACACTAATCTGTGATTTACTCCTAACGTAACTCCAGCAGCTAACGGAGTTACTCAAACTCAATTGATCCTATTGAACTCTAATCAACCAGCTCAATGTGCTGCTTTTGGGTGGATTTTGTTTTTGATCAGTCTCCTCTGTGTTTTGTTTGGTCATGACTCTATTTCTTATACAAAATACTCCCATATGTAGTCTGGTGGTGTTAGTTACTGTGAATGTGGGGTGGGGGGGGGTCTCAGTGTGGTTGTATTTGATTCCGAGAGCGTTTGTGCTAGTGGATATGCTGTTTCGTGCCAACGAGTGAGCTTGTGTACGTGCTTGCGTGAATGATGCGAACGATCCGTGCGTTTGAGTGTGAGAGCGAACGAGAGGTAGGGAACTTCATTCATTTTATCTCTCAAACCTCTCACGCTGAGGTTTGAGGTGACACTTTGTGGTTGTTATGGTGAAACGAGTGACGCATTGTGCCGACCAAAGAACAGCATTCCTCTGTAGGAATTCTGGGTTATGGCAGAAAACCTATACTTGCTCATTTATATTCAGTCATTCGTCTGAGCACTCAAAATAAAAAAATAAAAAAAGACGCAGTTAAGTCTCCAGCTGAACGCAATACAGCCCAGAATTCCTATGGTGCATGTTGGAAATTTGTTTGCCTGCCAGAAATGTTTCCCTACTCGAAACGATCACTAACACAGAAACACACACTTGCATTAAAACCCTATTCACTGATTCACAATGTAGGTTGCATGGAAGTATGGTAAGAGTTAGGCTACGTCCACATTAATACGGATTTAATACGTTTCAAATGCTCTCCGTCCACACCGGCTTTTTTAAGCATATTCTAAAAGTTGCTCACCTGAAAATGTTTGAATTCCATGGCTGTGATCATTTTAGCAGTATATAGGGGCTTTCGAAACCGAGGAACCCTGGAGAAAGTTCTCGCTTTTTAGCGTGTTCACACCGCAGGAACTAAAACGTATCTGGTTCTAGGAAGGAACTAAATAGCTTGTACCTCAGAAAACTGTTTTTATAGGAACTACCAGTGACTCAAGTATACACTGATTGGCCAAACGCATATTTATGTGTAAAATAGTTACTCCTAAACAAGGAAAACAGCGATAACGCCGTTAACCTGTTACGTTCTTTTCTCAGCCTACACGATATGTAACACTGCAAGCTGTCATAGTCGTGTAAATTATCCATTTCCGTTCCATCTCTGTTATCACAAAGACAGAGAACAAAAACAACTCCGATCACTGCATCCTCCATTCACCGACTGCTGAGGTTTGTAAATGCAGCAGAGTTCTTGCTCTATAGGGAAATTGGTTCTTTAGGAACCATTCGCTGGCTAGTTACTAGAACCGAGTTCCTTTGCGAAAGCCCCTAATATCGTACCACTGTCTGGTGCATCCACGGCACATCCAAATTCGTGATTGAACAACTAACTGTCATCTTCCTCAGCAATTGCAAGTAATTATACGGTCATCTTTGCATACATTTATGTTTAGAAATATAGAAGGCACAGCAATGCTGGTACAACCATAGATATATATGAATACATACGATATGTGTCACGTGACTTAAACATACCTCTGTTATCACAGGCCACACTATAACGTTCATATACTTAGGAGAACGTCTTCACACAGCTGTTTTTGTGGGGAAAAAATGGGTATTTGTGATATTTTCAGATTCTCAGTGTGGACGAAAAAAGATCTGATTTATCCAGATCAATGTGGACGTAGCCTTAGATAACCTTCCCAAATGCACAATAGTGTTAACTACTGTGAAGTAAGTAGGAGTGGGTTTTTTGTGTTTGTATGACTTGCTTCTAATGGCTGTTTTCGTTTTCTTTCCTCTCACAGGGAAGAAAGGAGAGGACTATCGGAGTCACTTACAAGTCACTTTTCCTCCACTGAAAATTACGGGACCAACAACTTTCACAAAACTACAGTATAAAACCTACCGAGATTATTTAAACAAAAATATACATTTAATAACAAAGACAGACTTATCAAACAAAGTGCAGATTAAATAGAATGATTTGCTACCTTAACAGTATACGATGTAGGACCAATCAGCAACGCAACGCCACTCGCTCTTCTGCTTCACACGCTGTTGTGCCGTGTGCTTGTGGGTCGTGACCTTTCTGCCCTCGGCCCACACATCTACGCCCTGCACAGACACAAACGGGACCAATGCAAATATGTCAGTACACTAGTTTCGCTTCTGGGTTCAAAGGAACTATGAACTATTAAAGTCTTTCTGCAGCAATCTAAAATATGTATATAGAAATTTGAGGGGACCATGTGTAGACATATCGAAACGGTTGGGAGGGTGGGACTGGGTCAATGTGATCAGAGCAAAGAATCATGGGAGGTATATGGTAGATAGAGAAAGAATGTCCTTTTGGGAGTTTTGAAGGATTTGCTCTTGGTCTCTAATCAGAGTCCAGTTATACATAGTTCTTCATCTTTAATACTTAAGGAAACAAATGATCTGAGGTATAGGATACTGGTCCTATATTGCGAACCTCCCTAAAATGACTGAATATAGTTTATCACAGAGAGGCTGTAGTTAGAGTTTTTTTATTTTTAGGTTTGTTAGTTTTTCCTTTCTTTCTTTTTTTAAAATTGTGGATGATTCGAGAAGATTCATGAAAGTTACAAACATTTAAAAATGTATTTCATTGTATATATCATGCTTTTAAAATGAAGGTCAAGATTTAAACATTTGGGATATTATTATTATTGTTATTATTATTATTATTATTATTTAGGGAAAGTGATTTCTATCTTTTTTTTGGCCATTAATTTATCAGTTTCTTGATGGAGGGCATTTTTTAAATTATTTATGAAGATAGAGGATCATTGGCACGTTCCAATGAATCCATGTATTTTTAGACATTTTATTTACAGATTTACCATTAATGAACAATCATTATTATTATTATTCTATTTATTTTCTTCAACTGTTGTTTCACAAGCTGTCAATTACAAAAAAAAAAATTTGAATAAAATTTTAAACAATATTTTTGTGTGTCTGTGATATTACAGGAATGAATGTGTATTTTCAGATGCATACAATTTCAGATTAAGTATGATATATATACTGTATATAATTGTTACCAACTTATGAACTTATGAACATATTTAGTTTTAACTGCATCCTCTGTGTGTGCTGAAATATTATTGGCTTTAACAAGGGCAAGTATCTTTATAGTGGCTGCACTTGTGGTTGTACTACCTAAAAGACAATGATTATTTTAATGTATTGTGCTCTTCTGAATTTAAAAATTCACAACTGTACAAGTTGGCTATATATATATATGTATATATATACACACACTACGAGTCAAAAGTTTGCTTTTTTTTCCATCAAGGCTGCATTTATTTGATCAAATATACAGGAACCGGTGAAACATTAAAAAGAAGAGCATTTATTTTAAATAAAAATCCTTTCTGGCAATATACAGTACCATTCAAAAGTCTGGGGTCAGTACTTTTTTTAATGCTGTTCTTTATTCATCAAAGAATCCAGAAAAAAATGAATTGCAGTTTCCAAAAAAAATATTTGCCATCACAACTTTGCCAACATTGATAATTTTAATAATAAATCAGCATATAAGAATGATTTCTGAAGGATCACGTGACACTTCAGACTGGAGTAATGACTGATGAAAATTCAGCTTTGCATTACAGAAATAAATAATATTTTAAAGTATATTAAAATAGAAACCTATTATTTTAAATGGTAAATATACTTTACAATATTAGCTACTTTTGTAGCTAATTGTAGCTAATATTATTATTATTTATATTATATATAAAAATATATTCTATGCAGTGGTGGTTCTTCATGTACGTAATTCCAGTTCAACTTTCAGCTGATGAATTGGGAAGCATGAATGGAGCTCCTATCACTTTACAGTCAGCATCAGAGCTTCCATAAAGGTTTCGTCATCCTTAACACGTCATAACTCACATGCAGTTAAACGTCACCTTAAACAGCATCTGCCCCGCCCTTCAGTTTTAGTATAGCACTCCTCGGTCAGTTTTTTTTTTTTTTTTTGGCCGTCCTCTTTACTCTTTCATTTGCCTGCCTCGATTCGCCTCTCAACAACACCCGGCAAAAGTACGTCTGGACACTTTGAACTCAGATATGTGAAGAGAAAAGCGTTGAAAAAAACTATAGTTTGAGCTGCGTGGATTCCTTATCGGCGGACTGACCAAAACACGATTCAAATCGACAGTGAAGGAAGCGGAGGAAAACGCCGAAAAGTGGAAGAGTTTGAAAGTCAGTTTAACGTCAAACCTTCCTTGGCGTTTTCTCGTTTTTAAGAAAACTATGCAGACAGGTTGGATTATGGAGTATGAAGAATTCGCACAAGTGTACAGATTGCCCTGAATAACTGCGAGATTACACCCACTTTCGTGCACCTTTGCTAAACCCATCTCATCTCATCTGCTCACACCCTTGTGTTTCGCACTAACCTTACAACTGAAAGTAAGTACCGTTATACGCAGCTATGCTCGTTCCTGCATCGCTCTTTGTCGTTGTACTATCACTTCCGTAAATGTGCCTTAATTTAGTCGTATTTCTAAGTTGCTGTTTTGTTTTAGCACGATAGCAGCCTCTTGAAGTCCGTTGTTTGATGTGTAAGGCCTACATTAAGGAACGGCGAAATGGAAGCACACTCTCAGTTTTGCAGCGCGTGATGTTAAGTACGCATAGTTGTGATTACAACACGCCTACGAACAAATATTCGTCGTAACTTGTACACTATGCTGTCCGTGTAGCTCGAAGTGTTTTTACTGTCGTGGTTTTTATGGGCGGGTTCCGTGTTAAAAAGCTGATAAAGCTTAGCGAGTCAGTGCAAAATTAGAGGATTAAGTGCCACATTGTAACTGTAGACTACATGTCTCTGGCGAATTTTGTTAGGCTCAAAGATTTCGCTGTCGGCTCATCACCTACACGTTTTAATGTAAACTGTTATCGAGAACGTCTTAGCGTCCATACTCGTGGAGGATGTCTGTTTGATTTAACTTGTGTGATTATCGTCTCGTGTTGCACTCGAGTCTCACAGCACGCTATGACGTCACGACGTTATGCATCGTATACCTTACGTACGTCGTAAGATTTTACTAGATAATTAAAAAATAACTTAAAATTTTTTTTAATAACTTAAAAAATACTTTATCTATTAATGATTTGTAAATTATTTGACACACTGTACACTTAAAAAAAGGATGTGAGACACTTGAGCAAGGCACCGAACCCCCAACTCCTCCCCCCGGGGCTGCAGTAGTATGCCAACCATACTCAACTACACGTCATTTCACACACTCAAAAATGTTTTCTCACTAAGACATTGCTGTTAAGTTAGGCTACATTAAATAATTTCAATGAAACGGCAATTAACACATGGAATTAAAATGAGAAATTCTGAAGTATAAAAACATAAGATACCTGTTGTTCAACGTGACAAAGAAGCACGCTTTAGTACAACATAAGGGTGAGCAAACTATGGCAACATTTAAATGTAATTGTGAACTATCCCTGGACTTGTAACCCAAAGGTTGTGGGTTCGAGTCCGGCAGGGAATGAGTCAGTGAATCATTCAAAGAAAGCATTCATTGACTCACACTGTTGGCTAGGGCTGGGCGATATGGCTGAAAACTGTATCACGATATCAGTGTTTCATATCTGTCTATATCGATAATTATTGATATTTTTTGTGACCCATTTTAAATAAAGTCCAGAAGAAAAAATATATTACATTTAAACATCTTTTTTTTTTTTTTTCTTAATCTTTCTCTGATCATAATCCCCTCAGTTATTAAGACCGAAATGTCAACAACCGTGCAAAACTCAAATAATTAAAATGCAAACATAATGCCACTGCTTCGCAACTAGCTTTGCAACCTCTGTTTTCTTCCGAGGAAGAATAAAAAATATTGAACGTTTTATCGAACACATTTTTTATTGATATCGATCACGTGCGATACATATCGTTATGGTTTTATCGCCCAGCCCTACTGTTGGCATAAAAAGAAAATGTACTGTATCTGTTTAATAAATGTATGTTAGGAAGGGTATTGTGAACAATTAATTTAAAGTCTTTTGTCTCATCACAAAGTCTAATCGACAACTAAAGCAACCCTACGTTTTTTTTTTTTTTGTTGTAATGTGCAAAATCTGTGCCACGCCCATTTTTGAACAACCAATCAACATCTGCCACGTGTTTCTTTTCCTGATAATCCATTACACTTGGATAAATACACAATATGGAAGAAAATATGTCGCCAACTCCATTTCATCGCGACTTAGCATCACATTGCATTTCCCCCCAAAACGACAACAAAGCTGATTTATCTTTTTTTCCCCCAATTTGTCCCAGAAATGAGTCACCGATTCATTCACAAACAAAAACACAACAAGAGCATTCCAGCTGCTTTTTATAGTTTGTGTATTTGCTAACCAAACAATTCTTCAAAGCTAAGTGTGACTGCAAACAAAAGCTGACATTGCCAGACAGTCTTTAGTCTCAGGGTTCAAAGTCCGTTTGTCTTAATAAACACTTGGCAACCCATTAAGCCCTTTGGGAGATATTTTGCTATTTTGAACTCCCCAAATTTTGTAAAATTGTTGCGATGGGAAAAAACAAAGCAAAACAATGTTTTGGATCGCCATCTGACCGATATTTTTAAAGAATATTAATGATTCAAAATGTATTTTTCCCTTTGTTTAGTCATCTTTGATTCAGTACTTAGTCAACCTCCTACAGGACTTACACCACTTTTGTATGATCGTCTTTGTGAGTCCTTTTATCAGACTTTATTTGCTCTTTGACATTGCTGATATATTCAGGCCTTGCTCAGATAATATTCTGACAGTGGGTATTATCAGAGTGCTTTTAGCTCTTCATTCACACAGAATGGCACAGAAATGAAGAGAATCTGTCTCATTTTCTCCCCCGGCCGGCTCCAAGCAGTACTCATTACCACAGGTGACAGTACAGCCTTTTAGCCCCTGCCAGAGGCCATGATGTCATTCCGACCTCTCAGAATGACTCCATTGAGACAGAGCAGGCTTTAGTACAGCTGGCAGCCCATCCGCTCAAACCGTGTCACTGACAACACGGCGATAAGGAGGGGCTTTCATTGAAAAGTCCTCTGCATGTTTCTTGGACTCGTGTTCACCGATCTGTGTCAGGGGTGTGTGTGTATCTTTTAATAGAGCTCATCTCTGAAAGAAAGTTTGCTCTGAGGCAATATTGTATCAGTGGTTTTGAGCTCATATTTAGTTTCCTAGTAATGTTGTACTATGAGTATTGAGGTCAGATGACATGGGTGTTTACTAAAGGAATGACCGCTTTGAATCTTTTAATGTGCTGCTTGACTGGTTTATTGACGGTGTATTGTAAATATTGTATTTTGAACACTAGTAAGCTACTTACACAGATAGCATTGTATGGGTTAAAGGCTGTTTCAAACTTAATTATGCTGCCCTCTAAGCAATCCCAATATTGAAGTATTGATATTAAAAAATGCATTAATTTCCCATTCATTTCCATTAATTTTTCCAATAAAAGTATTGGTTTACAAGCTGTGAAGCAAACCTGTTACAAGAATATGAATGGGTTGAAAACATAGAAAGCATATTATAGAAGAGATTATTTGTGTAGCTAATTTTTATATATATTGTTAGCATGGATCTCTCTGTGTGTGTGTGTGTGTATATATATATATATATATATAAAACATTTTTTTTTTTTTTTACTTAAATTTTAACAACACCACTGTCAGTAGTTTTCAAAATATGATTCATGATTATGTGGTATTTGTTTTCTCCCCTTCATCAGAATGTTGTCCAGGCTGAGCGAGTGGTTCTGGAACGAGAGGCTGTGGTTTCCAGAAGGCCTGGGTTGGGCTGACCTGGAGGATCATGACGGTCTCACATACTCCAAGACATCGGACCTCTGGGCGACCCTGCCCATCGCCCTCGCCTTCCTCATAATACGACAGATCTTTGAGAGGTCAACATGAGCATATTAGTTCATTAGTGTTTAATGTGGTTATCACAATGTCAATGTTTGCAACATGTGATTTATGCAATAGACTTTTTATCAGAACAGTGTACATATAAACACGTGCTGTTCATCTATTGAGAAAGCTGTTTAAATGTCAGTGTGAAAATGTCATTTTTATTTTAATTCGCTAAATACAGAGAAAGCACAGTAGTGTAATATGACCGTAAATAAAACATACTGTATTCTATACATGAGCTCAGAAGGAGGATTTTTGATATAATTTTATTTGTCAGAAAATATCCCGTAATCAATCTGTTACGTTTTACATTTGTAAGTGCTCTGGCATTTCAAAAACGTAGCTTTGAATGGTTAATATTTTAAATACGGTTAGCATGGATGCAGTGTTGTCAGTTTTTCCAGCTCAAGTGTTGAAAGTTTAATACTGTTTTTCAAATTTAGGACAGTGGCCATTCAACTGGCTGCGGCTTTGGGCGTAAAGGAGAAAGCCAGAGTGCGAGCAGCACACAACCCCATGCTGGAGTCATACTTCAGAATCACAAATAAAAATCCCAACAAGGTACCACACTGCCAAACTCACCAGTACAGAAAAGCCCTTTACTTTTTGTAACTTTACTCAATTATTGGCTGATTTAGATTAATGCATCTGTAATATGAATGTAATTGTATGTAGCAAGTTCTTGCTATCTATGCTCATACATTTGAACTTGTACCCTTAAAATCAAATCTCACCTTCATGACTCTTCATGTTTTCTGTTGCTCTACAGAGTGAAATTAAGAGTTTAGGTAAAAAGACTGGGTACTCAGAGAGACAGATCCACAGATGGTTCAGGCGGCGGAGGAATGAGGAGCGACCTAACAAGCTGAAGAAGTTCAAAGAGGCCAGGTACAGAGCATTACACCGTCTATATGAACCCCATTTCCATTCTTCCATGAATGGTCATAATGGTCACCATGCTTTGGATTTTATGTCATGAACTTTATACAGGGTGGGCATTTATACGGAGACACCTTGATAACCAACACAACGGGCAGCACATTGAATAAATTTTTAAGTGGTCAGAAACTTGTAAACAACTCATGAAAGAATAAAGTGTTATGTTATAAATGGTGTTCCGTTACAACCAAACACACCATTGTTTTTCTTGTGAAATTCCCAATAAGTTTGTGTCACATGACCCTCTTCCTATTGAAAAAACAAAAGTTGGACTTCAATGGCTGACTTCAAAATGGCCACCATGGTCCCCACCCATCTTGAAAAGTACTAATGTGCCACAAAAAGGAAGTTAATATCACCAACCTTTCCCATATAAATGGCCCACCCTGTACACTGATTAAGTAACAATGCTCACTCGTGATCTGAGCATTGAGCTCTACAACATGCAATTATTATACAGGAAATTCACTGTAAAACAGAAAAAACACATCAATTTTCCATTAGGTGGTAGGAAGGCTTTTGCGCACAGGAGAAACGGTATGTGGTATTAATGAACGCAATTTGGCTAATGTACCCATGTATTTTACTAACTGTGGGTTGCTCCTTTAATATCTTGTCCTTTGACATTTCCACATTTATTTGTCTTGTGCTTCAGAACCACATCCAACACATGTAATTAAAGGAATGGACAGGGTTCAATACAAAGTTAAGATTAAACCAGTGCATTTGGGGTAATGTTGATTACCTTAAGGTTCACCCAGAAATGACAATTTCTTCATGACAAGATTTGAGAAATTTAGCATCACTTCACTTGCTCACCAGTGGATCCTCTGCAGTGAATGGGTGCCATCAGAATGAGTCCAAACAGCTGATAAAAACATCACAATAATACATCAATTAACATCTTGTGATGACGAGCTGCATGTTTGTACAAAACAAATCCATCATTAAGATTTTAACTTTTCCCCCTTCACCTCTTGCCTAAATACAGTCCATAATCCATAACGCTTTCTCCAGTGGAAAAAGTGCTTATATCAAATTCACCTGTTTTGGACCGTTTTAGTTTTTAAACAGTGCTTGATCTGGTAAAAGCAATAGTACAGATTGGTTTGAAGTTAAAGAAGCATGCAGCTTTTCACTTCACAAGATGGTGATTGATGAACTGTAGTGGTGTGGATTATTGTGATGTTTTTATCAGCAGTTCTGACAGCAGTTCACTGCAGAGGCTCCACTGGTGAGCAAGCGATGTGATGCTAAATTTCTTCAAATCTGCTCTGACAAAGAAATATACTCCTCTACATCTTAAATGGCTTAATTACGGTGGCCGAGAGAGCTCAACGCACTGCATTTTAAAAATGACGCATGCAAACAGAAA
>JAUMHR010000076.1:15111378-15152334 GCA_032361145.1 Enteromius fasciolatus
TAACCTTATCTATCATATATAATCTTCCATCATGTATATACACTAATGTTCAAACATATAAGGTCACTGTTTTTATTAAATAAAGACATTTATAATGTTACAACCAATTTCATTTTAAAATAAGTGTTCTTTTGAACTTTCTATTTGCCAGAAAATCTTAATTTACACATTTCTATAAAAACTGTTTACAATAGTAATACGTACTGAAAATCAACATATTAGAATGATTTTTGAAGGATCACATGACACTCAAGTAACGATGCTGAAAATGCAGCTTTACCATCACAGCAATACAGTTTAAAATATATTAAAATGAAAACATTATTTTAAACAATAATAATATTTCACAATATACAAAGCTTTGGGGAACATAAGATACTTCTTTTAGAAACATACAATTTCTCTTTGTGTATAACATCTCAACAAAAATGTGTTTTATTATTTCACTGTCAAAATCTCAAATCCAGTTTTGTTTTGTTTTTGTTTTTTTAACATATGGGAGAAAAAATATTTCTCCATACGATAGTAAATGAATAAAATGACCATCGTATTTCTTTTTTCCTTGCAATTAATTCTGCAAAAGAGTGAGTGCAGCTTGATCTTTCCTCAAAATACCTCCTTTCGTGTTCCACACAAGCAAGAAAGTTGTATTAGTTTGGAACTACATGAGTTTAGTGTAAGTTAATGATGACACAACCTTCATTTTTGTCTGACCTACCCTTTCGAAGAAATTCAGGCAGACATAATTGCATAAAATTGTAAGAAATACGAATTACAAAGGATTTTTAAAGCTTAATCACGGTTCATTTGTCATGCCACAGAACATTGTGGAGGACGAGAGAAGTGACCGAGAAGAAACAGACTCTGAGGACGATGAGGAAGAACGGGAGGACAAGAAAGCGCCAGTGAAAAATGGACCAGTGCAGAACGGCCACTCACCTTTAAACAACAACCATCACCGCAAGACTGAGTGATACCAGCAGAACCCAGAGAGGAGGTACACACGGACCAGACCAACAAACTAATGCCAGGGCTGTTTGATGGATTGAAAAGGCCTAGAGCAAACACACACACAATACATGTAGATATATATGATACTAATTTTTGGAAATGGACATACTTTGAAAAAGGAGGAACGATGTAAATTCTTTCCCCTTGCAAACTATTTAAAACACTATTAATAGGCACTGAATCTTTAAATAACCCTTTTGTTTGTTCAGGGTCTAATGTTAGTGAATCCATTGTTCTTTACTGGAAATATTTCCTCCAGTTTGCTATGTTTAGTGCCTTATTAGTACAAAGTTGTACTGCCATTCATACATTTCAATTCCTTTTTGTCTTTTGGGCATCACACACACTATTATCCTCCTTTTACCTGTCAGTAATATGTTTTGTTTGGTCAGATTTCCAAGAATCTCTCAGTATTTGAGTTCTGATGTTGCTGGAAACTGACTGGAATCTTTCATTTGTGTCACCCATTTCTTTACTTTATAAAAACAGATATCTCACCAAGTGACCTTCACACACCCGTTTTACTTCGAAAAACGTAATCTTTCCCCAATTCAGTTGCATTGATAAACGTTACTGACCCAGTCTTGCAACACTACCACTTTACAGAGACACAAAGACTCGCATTGCCACGATCTCCCGTCCCAAAGGCGCTGAAGGAGTGTGCTGCTTTTTGCATTAAACATTCGTCTGTTGAGTTTGTAAACGAAGCAACAAGTGTGAAAGAATCCCATATGTAATATTTGTGTTGGCCGGAGTGCCATTTCTGTTAAAAATGCATTCTTAAATATATTAGTTACAGTTATTTTAAAGTGCTTTTTTTTCATTTAAGATTATTTTTATTTAAGGTCCAGATTTTCTTTTCAGCAAAACTGATAAGCTGATAATTTATGCAGAATGTGCAAAATGACTTTGTAAAAAAGCAAAAACAAAGTACTTGGCAGGAGAACCTGTAGTTAGTGGTTTTCTTCACCATTATATGATGAATAATTACAATAACAATCAGTATTGAGTGCTGGATGCACTTTGTAACTCCGTCTAATGTAAAATGCATTATAATGATTGTGTTGTTAGCGAACTGTTTGACATAAACTCTGGCTTGCATTTGCGGTATTTATGGGAAATGGATTCCATAGTTTTCAAAAATAAAAAAAAAAAGGTTATGGAAATGATCCAATAATATCCTCCATTATGGACTGTTTGCCCAGTGTCTGCTGCTTTACAAGAGATCATGTTAAACCTTAAAGGCACAGTTCACCTTAAAACAAACATTGCTATTATTATTTTCTTCTGTGGATGACTAACGTAATTTGGGGTGCAAACGACGCTAGATGACAAAATAGTAATCTTGTAAGTTATCAAGTTAAATCATCACAGCATGTTATTTTTGGGTGAACTATCCTTTTAAGTGTCATTCAATTCCACATGATCTCTAGTTCTAATTTAAGCAACAGGTTTACAAATTGTGGTCCAGTTTTTGTATTTTTTTGTTAGTATATGAACGCCAGTGTCAGTACAGGTGCTCAGCGTGTAATGCATTTTTGCAAGTGGAACGGGACATCTAGATTGGCTTTACAAAGTTATTTTAAGTTTCCAAATGTTGTCACAAGTGCCTTCTTTGTAAATGTATATCTCTGTCATTTCCATGTGTGCTTGTTGTCCTCGTGTCCCTGACCTCATCGCCTTTTCGATTTTAAGCTGAACCATCATCCTCTTTCACTCCTTCTCTGTTTACATCCATTCAACTTCATCTCTCCTCGCGGCCCAGTGCCAGGACCAATCCTTCCCCTTCACCGCGTCCTGTCGTCTGTGGGTCCACCGCACAAACATTAAACATTTTGATCGGTTTTCCAGCTGCCAGTGTTTTATGTTGTATTTTGTATCATCATCATTATTCAATGATGAAAGATAAAGATTTTGTGGATGACAAAAAAGTTTGTTGCTTGTTTTGTTTTTATATAGTTTATATTATAAAATTCTGAAACATTATTACAAGTGTCACACATGCTGCTTTAAAGGGGTCATATGATGCTATTTTGAAGATCATTATTTGGTGTAAAAGAATATTTTGACATGCCTTAATGTTAAAAAAAACACGTATTTTTAAAAAACACTGTATTGTAACTCCTCTATGCTCCGCCTCCCTCAAACACATCAATTTCTACAAATACCCTCCTTCTGATAAGCATAATCTGCATAACCCCACAAGAACCCATCAGAAATGTAACACCCCTGACCATAATTGTGAGTTCAGCTTTCAAAATAAATGTAAATAGTTAATATTTTTGGGTGGAAAGAGCGGTAGTTTTTTTTAGGATTCTTTGATGAGAAAGTGTAAGTAGTAAATGTGTTTAATGTCACTTTTATTGAGTTTCTTGCTAAATAGAAGTATTAATTTCTTTATACTGTATATAGAAAAAAGTAGTACTGTAGATACTGCAGATATTAAATGCCAAAAATATTCTTACAACAACAACAAACAAACAAAAAAGGCAAGAGAATTAGATGTTTTATGTATTGGCTGTGTTCAGAATATAAGTGTATTTAGAGGCTTTACATTCAGTTGTTATTAAATACACAGAAACCAAAAGCATAGCTACAAAGTGCATCCATATACTTTAAATTCTGTTAATATTACTTCCCGTTAAGAACCGTGGTCTAATTTGACCTTGTGACCCGAGTGTTTACATTTTATTTGATGCCTGTGAAATGAGTAGATGCATAAATGGCACGATTTTGCTACTTCACTGTAAAAATGAAAAGTTGAGAAGTTTCAGGCAACCAGCTTCAGGTTATTCTTGTCTTTGGTTTATACAACAGACAGTTGAGAGGACTCAAAACATATTTTGCCTTAAACTTTTAAGTTTTCTCAACTTTAGATATTTTTTTTTTATTATTATTAAGAAAGAAACTGACAATCAAATAAATATGTAAAAATTGGATTTTGATTGGTGTGTGTAGTCCACTGAAACTCTCCACTGTTGTGGCTACCTGACTCTCCCCTGTGTAATGAACCTTGGACCACATTACGGTTAACTTCCACTTTAATATCTGAGATCAGTTACCGACCACGCTATGACTCTTAGCCTAAATGAAAGGTTATGGGCTGAAATCTGATCTCAGATCAGCAATTAGTGTGATCACACACTGACTGTAATTGGTCCTCTATGGTAATGTGGCCGTGTCGCTTTTCTACCTCCTCACATAAAGGTCACAGCGGCCGTGTGCTTGCAGTTTAGTTGTCCATGTCTGGCAGCAGAGATCCAGCTCTCTCTCCCTCTGTGTCTCTATGGTACCCTGGCCTATGGGTCATTTTAATCATGTGCTAGTTTGTAATCTATCCAGATAAGGTCTGTACGGCTCACTGAGGAGAATGGGATGGGACATGGGAAGCAGGTGAGTGATTAAAGCCAAATTAATTAAAAAAACGATATTACATGTTATATAACATGCATTATATTTGTGATAAAGCCTCCATAAAAGTGCTATATAATTTTTTTAAATAATGACATTATATATAATTAAGCTGCAAAAGTTCTGATGTGACACTGAAGACTGGAGCAATGATGCTGAAAATTTGGCTTTTCATCACAGGAATCTTAACAAAACTAAGAAAATATTATTTTAAATTGTAATAATTTGTTTACAATATTACTGTATTTTACATCAAATAAACATATGGGAAACCATAAGTCATATTTTTGGATTTTCAAACTTTGTGTATTTTTTCAGGAAAACCCCAAGCTATACACACTTTGAATTAAAGAAAATGAAATAAAATCTAAACTTTATGTGTGTATTTATGTGTATATACACACACACATACATACAATATTTTTTCTATTAAATTTAATATTGACAATTATTGTTAAATAATTTAAACTAGTGTACCTGAAATGCGATCTACCTCCGGGCATCAGAATAACTGCACTGGCTAAGCTTTATTTAGTTACCCTAATGAACTCTTTTTAGGAGTATTCATTATTTATATGGGGTATTGGAAGTCACCCATCTTTCTACTATATTCAACTATTGCTTCCTGCTGTCCCATTCAATCTCCTGAATGCAAGTGTAGAAGCCATCAGCTAACTGGACAGGACGTCTTTTCTACATCATTGTTCGATCCTGGCAGCCAATCAGATTAAAGCTATCGCCTCCCTGCATTGACTCAATTTCCCCTCACGCTGCCCCTGGTGGCAAACTTATTTGCAGTTGCGTATTGTCTTTCCGCTCTCGATCTCTCTCCTTCCTGTCCTCCGTCACGTCCTTTTTTTGTCCTTTCTTCTCCTTTCTCTTGGTGTGACGTGTGGGCCTCTTTACCTTTTTGGTCTGAGGTCTGCTTGAGTTACGGATGCATTTGAACAGCAGATGTGCACCACACAGCCAGGCTCAGCACAATGTCATTTAAGTCCTGTTAAACTATTCATAACGGCTTGGGTGGCCACAAATATGCAAACGCTCTGTTTGATGGAGGTGGACCAGGTGAACCTGAAGAGTGGAGATGTTTGACTGAAAGATAGTCAGAGGGAGAGCAGAGATGGTGTATCATGTAGAGGTTAGCATGGGTAACGAGATGCAGCCGGAGGCCTATGAGAGGTTAAAGAGAAAGCAATGCATGTGCTGAGGTGAAGAAGTTTACGAAAGATGGAAATGAAAGGCGTTTAGTCTATATATGAAACAATGGTTGCTCCAAAAGTTATTGAGCTGCCTACTTAGACAACATTTACATTTAATTTAACTTCTATAATGTCCATAATGTATATAAATATTAAATACTTCAGTCTAATGTCAACGTTTTAGTCACTTATGCCATTTCATCGCTGTGTGATTCAAGGAAACCTATTTGTATCATATAAAAAGAGTTGCTGAAATTTTGGCAAATTTGTCACTTTTGAGGTACCGTTTTAGTTAACCCTGCCTTGTTAACAAGATTTTTGCATCCACAAATTAAAAATACCCCATGATTTATTCACTCTGAAGCCATCCTAAGTGTATGACTTTCTTCTTTTAGCTGAATACCTACCCTTATAATGAAAGTAAATGAGTTATTCAATAGTCCAAAAAAAAGAAAGTACTCCACTTGGCATCGGGGGTTAATGAAGAGCTCCTCAAGCAAATCAGTGCAGTTTTGTAAGAAAAACAGCTTCCACCAACTCATAATTGCGCTTGTGAGAGAGTGTTCCAGTGGTGATGTAGGACGTCGACGTAGAAAAAGCTTTGGTAAGAAGTAATAAATGCAAAAGCATGGAGAAGAGAACTGGGTAACACTTTATTTTGATGGTCCTACATGTCACCTACATGTTATATGTATTATAACACTCTATTAATATCTGCTAACTCTTTATTGTGATGGTCTCCCAAAAGACACTCTACTATTACTTTTAGGTAACTTTGCAGGTACATATCAACTTATTCTAACCCTAACCCGACCAGTCTACTAATACTCTGCTAGCACTCTGTTGAGAGTTAGGAGATATGTAGGTGCAATGTTACTTATAATCAACAGAACACGTTAAAGGGACCATCAAAATAAAGCAAAAAAAATTGTTTAAAAAAAACTGTTATGGTTTTGTAATCCAGGACCACAACTTTTGAACTTGTAGTTGAGTTCACTAAACCGTTGTTCAAATTTTTCTGGAAGTTGACCTTTGTGTGACGTGTTCTTTATACAACGCTACACTACTGAAAATAGAAATGCAACCAATAACTGCACCTATAGAGGACTATGATGGGTGGTAGTATCTTACCCTTAAGCATGAATATTCCTCCTTGATGTCTTTTGTGTCTTAATGAAGTAATGGCAACAGAGCCACTCTATTTATATTTCAGTTGATTCATAATTCATCATGCCTTAAATCACACCTTGATTCATTTGTCATCAAATGTGGGCGGTAAATATTTAGTTACAAAGCCTGTATGATGTTACTGTTTCAATTTGATAATGATGTTCCTTTTTAATCAGGGTGATGTGGCTTCATACACCGTAAGCAACCGTTCTTGTATTCTGGGATCCAGTTCGCAAGGCCACACTGAAGCTCTCTTGTCAAAAAAAAAAAAAAAAAAAAAGTTTGCCAGAGGGATTGCCTTTTTATACTCTGTCCCAGTTCCACAAAAGGATTTTGACTCCATTTCAAGGAAACAATAACACAGGTAGGGTGGATAACATCTCAATTTCCTTGTGGGAGAACGATCCATTTAATATTGGCACAGACTGTGACTAAAAGGTCTGGTGGGTCTTTAATTGACTCTCAACGCAAGCAATCTTTGGAGCGACGCAGATGGACCAGCCAGCGCCACCAGCATCATCGTGGCTGGAGATCGATGTGGATTTGGGTTTTGCCCTCTTTTTTCTCTTCCTTCTCTGCCTCTTCTTGTTTGTTACAGTTGTGCGTTGCGCTCAAACTGTTATGGATCCATACGGAGCCATTTCCACCTCCACCTACCAGGAGGAGCAGATAAATAACTGATATCTGATCTCGCCAATCCAACACAAAGGATTTTTATGAAAACGTCCATTCTGTGTTCAGACTGTGCATTACGCTATGAGAAACAATTGTCAGATGACCATATCTGTCACATGATATCATTACATCATTTTAAACATGAAATGGGGTCAGTGTTATGCCAGAAAGGAATAAAATACAAATACAGTCAACATGCAGTTATGGCCAAATGTTTGAACAAGAATGTAGAAAAAGGCTTTTGAAGTTGTAAATAAAACTAGGTTTATTGGAATGCATTTGTAAGAAAATATACAGTTTCATTTTACAGCACACTTGAATATTATTTTGTGTCCTGTCTTCTTTTTGCATTACATTCACACATTGGATTTTTGGCTTTTAGTGCTGGAATCGTCTGGAATTGAACCAGGGACTTCTCGCACCCTTAGCGAGAATTATACCGCTCTCAACGAGCCAGTATGAAACCTATCAGCCTTTTTCTGGACATAAAAATGGGTGCGACCATATGTAAATTCTGTGGGTTTAGCTGTACACTTAAAGTGTCCACTTGAAAGCAGCATAGATCTTTCGCTGCCTTTGATTTCCCACAATCCTGTGCATTCCGTGACGGTTGATCTAAAACAAAATTATTGCATCTGAAAGTTGGGTTTGGTGAGTAAATGTTTTTTTCTGACTGACTTTAATACTATAATACTTTTATAGTCCGATAAATCTGTATTATAGTACTCACGCACCTGCAGCGCTTCTGTATAGAAGAAGAACACAATAAAACCATATAGGTCTAAATAAAAGGAATAAAATAAATAGTCTTAAACTAAATATATATTCCATTAATAATAAAAATAAATTTCCGTTTTATTTTTGTGACTGCGTTTTTTTTACAAGCACAAGGATTTGTTTTTATTGTCAGTGTAGACCTAAATAAAAATACATTTAAGTGATCGCGTCTCCGCATTTTCTCATTTCTGTTTCTATTTAAATACATTTGTTTTGACTAGACTTTTATATATAGTCTTTATAATGAATGCCATTAATTTGTGTTTTATTTTAGGATTTGATTTGATCTGATTTTTGATCAAATGTCTGATATTTATTTACAAAATAAGAATTTCCCTGACATACTGCTCGCTTCCACTGTCTGAACAAGGTGTTTAGCTCTGCTGATAGACAGGAGTTGATCAAGCTGTCTCACATACTGAGAGGCACTCTACCATTTCAGCCATTTGAGCCCACACATGTACTAGAGATCATTTGAAGATTACTGCCAAATGAAAAGGAGCCATTTTGTAAATAACCTGACCACAATGCACTTATTTGATGAAACACACCTGCTACATTTCACTCCGGTTGTTTTGAATAAATTCAGTGATATGTGTTATAGATAATCAGACCAGAATAATGGGCAATCATTCTCTTTTACATTTGTAAACCCTGGGCTTGTAGCCAGCAGGATCCTATCAGCAAACTCATTATTCTATTGTAGGCAAATTGCCCTTGATCCCCTATAGATAAACTGTCTGTAGTGGAATGCTGATCAGGAGCTGCTGCAGCAGTCGCACTGAACCGTGATGCTTCCCAGCTGCCTGAAGTCTCTGGACATCTGCAGACACTTGTCTCTCATGATTAGCTGGAAGTGAGCAGTCTTGATTCCACCTCCTGGTTTCTGCTCACGCCATGAATATTAGCGTACTTGAGATGACCTTCCAACTAAGAAGAATCTTCCTATCACCAGCTGCATATTCTACCAAGAAATCCTTAATTTCTTCCTCATTAAAGGGGTCATCCGGTGCCACATGCAGTGAGCCGTCATCAGACCGAGATGCAGAGACTAGCAAGACTCCTAAGCGATTGAGGTGTTTTGTTGTTGAATGTATTAATTAACATAGCAGTAGTCATTTATCCCGACATCAGTGACTGAAGACGCAGAGGAGTAACGTTACGTTTGGTTCTGAAGGGAAACGCGCCCTTGATCAAGCGAAATGCGTTTATGTTCCCGCAAATCATTCGTGATCCAGCCTCACTTACAGAATATAATGTCTTTTATTGAATCTTTGCACATTGCCTTTCCTGATAATGTGCTAATTAGGAAGTTTCACTATGAATATGGATAAAAAAAGATCCTCTGAGAGTGCCTCGGAAAAGAGGGGCGGGGTCAATGGAGCTCGTGAAGATTTAAAGGGGAAGTACACAGAACAGAATGATTTCAAAAGAGCTGTTTTTGACAGGGTAAAATTAGAGAAACCTTTGAGAAATGTAAAAAAAACTATATAACAAACTTTCCATTACCCTAAAGAATCATTTTAGCTTGTAGAAAATTGGCTTTGTATGACTCCTTTAAACAGTTTAACATAAGAAATGAACACTACTCTTATGTAAGATTAACCAAAGCACTTATGAATTAATAAATTTGTGTTATAAACACAAAAACGCCAGAAAAAGTGCACAGAAATACCATGGTATTGAATAGGTTAATATCGCAGTACTTTGAAGCTTAAACAATATCAGCAGTACTGAATGAATGCCATAAATAGGTTATGCTCCAGAATATTTGAAGCCTATTATTATTATTGTCCCGCTAAAAATCCTAGTTTCATGGTACTTTTTGGTATATTTCTGGAATTAATGACAAAATAAAGATGATAAAAACAATACATATATATAGTTTGACAATATATTTCAACCAGTTTGTGCGTTTCTGCACTTTTTAATATTTATTTTAATGTATTAATTATTAAAACAGCTGAATATGGAAAGAAAATAACAATATACCAAGATAAATGGCTGTTATTGACCTCATCTGCCTCTACTTACATGTCTGCGATCTAAATCCGATGCCTCACTTCCGCTCCCGTCCGCGCTCGTCCGATGATATTCGTCTGTTTCCGCCTGGAACTTCCTTTCTGGCAGCGGCTTAATCTTCGCCAACATGCCAGTGAGTACGAGAGAGCAAAAACGTATCAATATACACCACTTACATGACATTAAGACCTAAATATCGAAGCGCGTTCAAGATCACGTCCTTATGGTCGACCTTAATGTACGCGTTGTCACATGAACTAGAAGATGAACGTAAATACAAGCGTTAAGTCTTGAATGCTTCGGAAGCGTGCGTTCGCGCCCTGCATCAAGATGGCGGCGCACATAGAACAAAACATGGACGTTAAACAGTAATGTGACGCACGATTAAGTGTCGATGTGTTTATGTAGTCTGGTATTATCATATTGCACTTTAAAACTACTGAACTGTGTTAATGCCTGCGCTTGAGAGAAGTTGCCAACTTGCTGTAAGACTGAAAGTGACTTCATGCAGCTTTCTGGAGTCGAAAATGATAATGAAATTAATAAACTGAAAATGATAAAAAACGCAAAGGCTTGATTATCTGCCTACATAGACATCACATGCTACAGTAATAAGCAAAATGCTGTCTGGATAGGCAGCTAGCCAAAGTTTGATGCTTGTTTGTGTTTAATGGTAGTTTTCTCATGTAAAATCACATTGTTTATGTAAACAGCTCGCAAAAGACTTGCTGCACCCGACCCCCGAGGAGGAGAGGAGGAGGCACAAGAAGAAGCGTCTCGTACAGTGTCCCAATTCTTATTTCATGGATGTCAAGTGTCCAGGTGAGTGTCCTTCACATGATTCTGGATAATTGGATTGGTCAGCGTCTGAGTGGGGTTAATCGTGCTTCTCTTGTTTTCAGGATGTTATAAGATCACAACGGTGTTCAGCCACGCACAGACAGTCGTGCTTTGTGTTGGTTGCTCAACCGTGTTGTGTCAGCCCACCGGAGGCAAAGCTCGACTTACAGAAGGTTTGTCTGTGTTTTTACTCAAACTCAGACATGTTTAGTGGAATTGATAAGGAAAATTGTAAGCCGCAATATTGAGGTTATATATAGGAATCAGGGATGTGCCAAATTTCTACATTTTGTGCACTGACACTCATGGGCCATGTCAACTGCATAAAATTCATGGTTAAACATGTTTGAAATGCATTTAAAAAGCATGTTACATCCAAATATCTTGAATGTATTTGATACTGCAGCTTCCTTATTTATTTTAATTCTAGGCTACTATTCTGTAAATAAAATTTGACTTAATACTAGTGCAGTTGTATAGTTGCAATAGCGCTATAATAAAATAATGTAAATAATAATAAAAGTATGGTAATTGCCGCCTGAAAATATGCTGTGGATAAGTGGAATGATTCATAAGTTGACCGTTTGTAAAGCAGACTTTGAGGTCTCATTGATATTCATTGGCTGATTCAAGTCATAATTTGACTGGATGGATACTGTAATTTAGTACAGTCATTTGAATGGAAATGAGTGATGTTGCTTACACGGACTTGTGCTTTTGATGCTGGAAGATCTGTGATGATGCCACGTAGGTGAACACTAGAACTGTATTTTGAATATCATTGAAATGAACTATACAGACAGTTTTTTGTTTGCAGCTGCTGACTGGCGCAAACATTATTTTGCTTTGACTTCAGTTTATGATAGATTAAAATAATTTCTCATCGAGTATGACAGCATTTGCAGTCATTATTTGGAATTTAGATGCAGGTTATTTTCTTTTTGCCCATCCAAACCCATTTTTTATCCTTTAGTTCAGGGGTGTCAAACTCAGAGTTAACTCCAACACACATAATAGTCAGTTTTGAAGGACTTGATTAGTTGGATCAGGTGTGTTTAATTAGGGTTGCATCTAAACTCTGCAGGGCTCCGGCCCTCCAGGAATTGAGTTTGACACCCCTGACTTCAGTTTATACAAAGCTGATTGCGGTAATTCAGAGGTCAGCAGTACATTTATAGTCTTTCTGACGACTTTTAAACTTTCAAACATTTAGATGATGCTAATAGATGTTCAGCTATATGGATGATGGACGTCATCGGAGTAATCTGTTTATTTGGTTTAATACTGACATACTAAATGTGTGGTTTTGTGCTAGCTAGTTTTGAAGGTCAAGTGTGTAGTTCTTTTCTATGTTAAAGTGTCTTCTGCATGATATGTATTGACAACTATAAATAAGCTATTAATTTAATTATCCTGTTTAATAGCGCTTTATTAGACCTACTTATTTGAGCATTGGCTCAACCAGATGTGGGATTTATTTATTTTTTTTGTCCAACTAATAGCAAAAGTCAGTTTGAAATATATATATTTTTTATTGTTATTTGATGCACTAATGAAACTGCACCTTTTAATAATATAAAAACAGAATGTGCTCTTCTTTCCAAATGTTTGAGGGCACTGTGGTGTGATATTCATGTTTTTGTAAATGAGCTTAGCTGCTGTTTCTTATAACAACCTCTCTCTTTATTTTGATTTCTCCAGGGTGTTCCTTCAGAAGGAAGCAGCATTAAGATGTTTTCTGGATGCTTCATTGGAGAGAGGGAAAGAGAGAGAGGGAGGAGACGGACCAGCCTCCGTGACAGCTGCCTGATTATTTCAAGCAAGAGATGAAGTAGATCCAATCAACCGCAGAGGCCTGATGAACTTACAGGAACACCCTCCAACCTACTGTCTCTTTTTCTCTCCGTCTCAGTCTCAATAAAATATTTGGGCTACATTAATTTTGTGATGAGTTTTTGTTCAATATGTCATGTTTCATACACGTGAGTGATTTAGTTTTATCAGAACAGTTCAACCCATTCCAAATTTCTTCAAAGGAAAATAAATGATAAAAAAATAACATTTTAATATGCAGGTATGCTGCTTGAACCCATTATTATGAATGCCAATATCAGTTAAACAGCAAGTCTTTTATGCTGCTGAATATTTATGTGGTAGCTGTTTTTCAAGATGTTTTAATGAATAAACTAAAAAGTGCATTTATTTGAAACGTTCTGTTGTAATGTCTTCAAAGTGTCATTTTTGATTAACGTGCTCTTGCTGAACACAACTATACATTTCATTAGAATGAAAAGAAAACCATACAAATCAAAATGCTTTGATTTTATGTAATTAATTTGACCAACACTGAATGGAAGCAAGCACTTATGATTTGGAAAATCTTAGAACTACATAACGGCCTGCATGTTTTTCCTGAAAATACCCATTTAAATAATTTTTTATTTCTTAAATGAGTCATCTTACTGGGGTTCTGGCTAAATTGAATAAAACCCTGCAGTGAAAATGCATTATGGTTTCTAAATAGCTTTTCAAAAAGCGTTTCTTTGCAGTATTCATAAAATGCTCATACAGATGACTTTCATTATCAAAGCCAAGGAACCAAAGACCCACATGAGTGAGTTATTAAACACCATGTGCTGAATGAAAATGTTCAAATGGCATTAGTGGATGACATTTTATTAATCTTTACCTGAGATACGAACTGCGAGATATGAGTTGAACTGTCAGTAGTGTGTCATTTAGTTTCGGAGATCATTAGTTGATTGCTTCTCTCTGCCGAACTGCTATCTTCAGTGGCTCCTGAATGATAATATGATTGAAATCTATTCAATTGTATTCTCTACCCTCCAGGAACGAGACCAGTGGGCTAAATTGTGTGTGTCCCTCTTTAACCAAATCAACTGCAAATTGTGGCTGCCTAATGACGCCTTGTGGGAATGAAACTGCAGCCTCATGGGAGCATCTCATGATTACTTTCAAGAGTCCAAACTTTAGCATACTCCAGTACCTTCTCTTATCATAGATAGATTACGCAGAGATGTGATATCGTCTAATCATTTTTCCTTATGAGTTCATGCAGGATGCGTCTTTACCTCATGGTGTTCTCCTGTGAACCGTGTTTTGAAACAGTGCAGTTATGCTATGGATAATAATTTTCCCATTATGAAGAACATTAGTCTAAATACCACACACTTCGCTCTTATTTCATACAAGACAGCTTCAGCCGTTCCGTACAAATGCAGTTCCTGAAATGACCACATAGTGTCAGAAAATCCGTAACCCTGAAGTCTGCTTCGGCTTTTTGTCTTAGCACGTGGTTTATCGGTTTTTTCTATATATATGCAATTTAAGTGCCTTGCTATTCATCATAAAAACATGCTCTGTTGGCAAAAAACAAAACAAAACTATGCTAATCAGTATATTGTACATAAACTATTTATTAAAAATATGTTTTTTAAATTAATTTTAAAAGCAAACAGTTGTTACATTTATAAAAAATAAAAACTAGATATACATTTGATTTAAATAATTAATAAATATTGTAAATATGTACAGTAGGCTACTTATTATAACGACTTAAAATGTAGGTTAATAGAAAACAAATAATTTCATAATAATATTTTAGACATATAATAAGACAGATAATTTTATAGAATAAATTGGATGTTTATCATTAGACTATGTAGATTAAAAATCGGTATTAGTTTCTTCCTGTAGAGCACAAAAGAGGATATTTAGAAGAAAGTTGATAACCAAACAGCTGATGGTAACTTCCATAATCCTTTTGGTAACACTTTATAATAACTACACGCTATGAATCATTAGTTAAGCATTATTCAGTTCATCCTTTATAAAGCATTGTTCCAACATTAATAGTCATTAGTAAGCAGTTTATAAATGCAACTATTATTTTTTTTTCTATGAAAAAAGGTTTGTTTTTCATTTATCAAGTGTACAGTTATACGATTACACTTTTTACATCTTGAAAAAAATATGTCTGTGTTCTGTGTCCCTCTGTGTTGTGTTTGCTTAACTTTGTTGTTTAGATATAAATGAGCCTTTACATCTGCTTCATAAATGCTTTACAAGGTATAAATAGTCTTCACTTTAGATGAGCTCACAAAAACAGACGTCTGGCTACTACTGAATGCTTTATAACTTCCTGAATTACTGCAGGAACATATTAACACACTGAACAACTATTACCATGTGTCTAAATAAGATTTATTAATGTAAAAAATGTATTAATCATTTACTTAGACTTTCTAAATTGATTTATTAAACACTGACAACTCCTAAATAACTAGTTTGTAAATAACGTAATAATTTAAACAATGATACATTTTAAGTATGAACATACAATTATTAAACAATATATTTATGCTCAAGAACAAGGCACTTGTAAAACTGTTTACTAATGCATAATAATGTTGGAACAATGGTTTATAAAGGATGAAATAAATGCTTATAAGGATCATACATAGTGTGTAGTTATTATAAAGTGTTACCGTTTGGTTACCAACATTCTTCAATTTATCTTCTACTGTTTTAACAGAAGAAATATATATTCAGACAGGTCTGGAACAAGTGAAGGGCGAGTAAATCATGACAGAATTTTCCCCATATTTATTGTCATTATTTAGTGTTGCAAATTGCCATACAATGAGATGCTCTCAAGGGTAAACTTGACTTTCAGCCTTGACAATCTCTCGTTCAGGTCTGGCTCCATTCTGTTATGCAATGGTCAGTTTTCTTAATAGACAGGTCTCCACATACTCTTAAGTGCACCTAGGCACCCTCTTTTAAAGAAAAACAATTACACACTTAAAACTGGACAGGTAAGAAACCCTCCTGCTTAACGCAATCTCGCCATCAGAGTTTTCAATGCCGCTGTCGTCTTTAGTTGATATATATGAAACGCTTGTTTTCCATGACATATCTATATGTTATACCGCTGTTAGGCTTTCTCTCAGAGAGCAGTGGGGTGTGAAAGCCTGACTGTGGTTCCGCTCACCTCGGTTCCCTCCCCGTGTGAAGAGGCTACCGAAGGGCATCTGTAGTAATAGGGTAATCTATTATAGGGCTTTCACTCGCTCTCTGGTTTCCCATTCCCAGGCCCCTGTCTCAGCACTTCGTCAGGACGAATGAGAGGAGGAGTTTAACTAAGCACATTACTGTGTGCCACTTGCATATCCCAGCACTTCCTCAATTAAACCCCCTCCACCACAATCTCCGTTATCCCATTAACACACACAAGCGTGCCTGAACATGAGCTCGACTTTACTGGCCTTACCAATTTTTTGTATACTTGTTAAATTTTACACTGTAAAAAAAGCAATTAGCCCGCATTGTACCTTTCTTTTCTGAGTCACAGATAGGCTACTAAAAAGTGGAAATTATTTTTAATCGACATACAAGTTAAAACAACAACATTCTTCCAAATTTTGCCCCAACTAGCCTAAACCTAAACCTGAGCTTTCCCAACATGCATTGCGGAAGAATAAATGATTGCTGTTACTGATTTCGCTTATAGGTTTTAGATTTTGTTTATATTAATGTTGCCCTTTACTGGGTTGTGATGTGTTGTGATGTTCAAACAATTGTTTTAAACGTGTCTGACCGCGTTTTGTAACGCGACGCAGGCCGGAAGTGCACGCATGGTAAGATCAACTAGATGATATCTTAGGGCTCAAGAGGGCGCTAGTTATTAGATATTTTTTAAATAGGATACCTATGACATTAAATTGTATGTTATATATATATACTAAGGCAAATTGCTCTAAAATTTGCTGTCTCATTTGATGTTTTAATGTAACATTAAAAATTCTCTAAATTCTCTTCCATGACAGTTGTTGAAAGTGGAAATAGCCGTAAAATGGACATTTAGGCTAATTTACTCATGCATTTTAAGTGTTGTGTGTCTTAGTGAAGCTCTTTAGAGGCAGCTACAGTGTTTCTGGTCAACTCAAGCGGACAGACAACCCACCCATCAAAAACTCAATGAAAAGACGCCCGGTGGTGTCAGTTTAGACCTCTCTTTAGTAGGCTAATGTTTCCTATTTTATTCACAATACAAGAATGTGTTCATCTCTCATTAAAAATAAAAAATACAGTAAAACAACATTTTATTCTTTAATGCATTTTAAAATATAATTTATTCCTGTGATGGCAGGGAAAGCTTTCTAATAATGATTTTGGTGCCAAAGAATCATTTCTCATTATTAGCAATGTTTCAAACAATGGTGCTGCTGTCATTTTTCGACAAATAGGCTATAACGCAGCCTTGATAAATCAAATTAGAATTTCCTATCATACTAACCTCAAACTCATAATATATTAAAATGCTAAAACCCCAAAATAAATAAATAAATAAAATTCAGCTTGACACAAATTTGTACTTTTTCTGAAGATGAAACCAGAGAAGGAAAGTGGGACAAAGAGAGAGAGAGAGAAAAGAAAGAGGGTAGGATTAAACCGAATGTGATTACTTTAGGTAGACGGGAAGATCAGTTTCCCAATTCCCTTTTTTGTCCATGATCTCCCTCCCTTTGTATTCCCAATCCTCCTTCTCATTCATCTGTCCTTCTTAAGGAATCTCAGAGATTTAGGTGGAGAGAAAGCTGACTTGTGAGTCTCGAATCAATCAGGTCTTTTTTTCCCCCCTTTCTCTTACTCGCTGCGATTTGCCGACATCACGGGTAGTCTCTCTCTCTCTCTCTCTCTCTCTCTCTCTCTCTCTCTCCCCCTCTCTCTTCCACATTTATTCTGTCCACTGCTTGCATCAAGCCAGCTCTTGCTTTCCTCTCCTCTCCTTCACTCCACCAGGATATTTCCTTCTCCTCTTTCCATATCCGAACACATTCCCGTTTTCTGCCCTGCTTTTCCTTCATATCTCCTGGAATGTGGCACTCTTTGGCTTTCACTCTATGTGGGATCTCCGCTTTGATCCAGGGTAGGTTCCTCACTATGTGCACATGCATGTAAGTATATAAATCTGTGTGTATGAAACAATTGTTTAGGAATGAGAAGGCAAACATTTTAAAAGAAAGCAGCATATCTTGGGTTTTCATTTTATTATTATTGTCATTCTCTCGTATGTGTGCTCTGCAAACCTGTTTGCCTGTGGGCAACCTTGTGCCACCAGATGTTTTGTGTTTGTGTGTGTGTGTGTGTTTACCACTGTTGCAGTCGAGAGAGAGAGAAAAAGGAAAAATCAGATGGAATCAGAGGGAACGAATGAGAGGCAGAATGAAACAAAATTGCCTTGCCATGAAGAATTAGAAGCTGCAATCATAAATTGCACCTTCTCTCCCCCTCCCGTCTCCCCCCCCCCCTCTCTCTCTCTCTCTCTCTCGCTCTCTCTCTCGTTCATTCCTCTAAATCCATGAGTCCATAGACTGCATGGAGGTGACTGAGGCACAGAATGCATTTGTAGATTCAGATCTCCGGTGTTGTAGTGGACATGTTGCTGCAGTGGAGTAGAAGAGGGAGTGTGTGTGTGTTGCCATGGAAAGCCTCTCTCTATTTTATCTTTCATTCTCTGTCTGTCATAGGAGAACTTTTATTTGGGTTGTCAGTCTCACACCAGGCCGTTTGTATTTGTTTCACGTACATTCTCCTAATATATAATTCTCTTTATAATTTTTAAAATTGTCTCACGCCGTAGAATATTCAGTGTCTTCATGTTTTCACAGTTGCAGAAAGTAAAGTGTATTGATGGAAATGTCGCTAAGCATTGGTTTCTGTTGATTTGACTGTTTTTATGTGTGTTTTTATGTTTTATTTTGTGTTTTTCACAGTTATGTGCAATAATGGTAATAATAATTTTGAGATAGTCCCTATTCTGACTCTATTTTAAGTTCCTCTGATCAACAACACATTAATTATTGAAGCATTAACAAGTCATTAATGTGACTTGTAATTATATTTTATTTAAACACAAATAAAAGAAATCAAACTAGGAATACATTTCAACTGTATACAACGTCCAGGGAGTTTTTGAATATGAAAATGAATGACTTTTGCCATTTTTTAAAACATTTTTATGTTTGTTTATTATTGTTTCTCATTAGAATATAAAACAGTTACCTAATATTTCAGTGATTAAATATATTCATTTAACCCTCCTGTTATGCATTCAATGTTTAAAGTATATACAAATATAATTAACTTTTTTTTTTGCTTCAAATTGAATGACTTTTCCTAATTTAATGGGGAAAACTTGGTAAACATAAAATTAACATGATATTATTTTTGCAATGCCCTGTACACATTTTGTTCTTTTAGCTGTATAAAACATAAGAAATATAAAAAAATGTACACACATTTCTTTTAGGTGATATTGAGGTCACTATAACATGCTATGACTTTATAATATGCACTATCATTTTATATGTTAAGTATAAATAAAAAAACACTAGCGCAACCATACCTGTAGTGTTGCGAGAACCACTGAGAGCTCACATGACATGGGGATAGGGTGAGTCCTAATTCTCACTAGACACTTTGATATTTCCCATGCCATGGGGGAGGCGAAAACCTAATTCTTCTGTATTTCAGAGTGTTGTTAAGTAGTCAACAAAGACATCAATTACCTGAAACTAACCTTTTAGCAAAAAAAAAAAAAATCATATTCTGGAGGTTAAATTCCTAAAAGGTGTCAGTGGATTTTAGGGTAACAGGAGGGTTAAATTATAATATTCAATATATTTTAAAATATATTATGAATTATATTATTCATTTTATTAAAGAAAGAAATAACAAATGCCATTAGCAAAATGGCCTGTAAAAATAATTCCCAGGAAAAAAAAAACAGATTGAAGAGTGAGAGTGTCGAATATAGGTTCAGTTGTATATGTGGGCGGAGCATGTTCTTCTTATTCTGTCAATCACTACAAGGGTATTCGCTGCTTACCTCACTCATGTAAACAATGGCATCCCTCCACCTTTATTTCTATTGTCCGAACCTTAGTAACAATGTATTCCAGCGGGTTCTCGGCTTTTCTCGAGTCTGATGGACTTTAGAGAATGTCTTTATACCAGAGAAACATTGTTCAAAGCTTCTCAGAATGACCCTGAAGGACTTGTCTTGTCAGTAATGCTACAAGCTCTATATTCTCTTTTCACTGCTGCTGGTGGTCATACTCAGTTGAGAATGCCAGCGGGAGTCTGATGATATTAAACCTGTTGTTGTGGCTGAAGGCTAACGCTGCTTTTCTTGTGTGAATGAGCAATAAATTCTAGTGCTGATCCATTCTTGTTTTTAACCACTGGATTTATTCTCTTCCCTTCTGTCAAACCTTTTTCACACATGCCATGCACATACACACACTCTGCACACAGGCGTTTAAACCTCTTTTCCGAGGCTATTAGGCAGAAATAATTGAGTTTTTAATCTCTGGTTCTTCACAGATGTACTTCTTAAGAATTTACGACAGCAAAATTTAAGCTAAAAGCTAATGACACCAATTAGCAATTGGCAAAGGGGGCATATATGTGAGATATAATTTATGCCCCCTCACACCTCTATTAACATTCGGTCCACTATTTTGTATGGTTTATATTAGTCTGTATTTATTTTACAGTTACAATGTACTATTTTTCTATCTATCTGGTTGTCTGTAGTTTATCTGTTTATCATTCTGTCTCGGCTCAGCGAATAAATGTCTTGATTTAAAGTCTTTTTTCTGGGCTGTACAGTACACTCATGTCTTTCTGTCAGTGTCAGTGCAAGGTCCATACCAGCGGACCCTGTTGAAGAACCTCCTGAAGGATTATAACCGCATGGAAAGGCCTGTTGCAAACGACTCTCAACCTCTCACTGTCTTTCTGTCTATGAGCTTGATACAGATCATGGATGTGGTAAGCCATTCTTTTTGTCTCATTGCCTTCATGAGTGTTGTGGAGTATGGAGTTTATCTGATAACCTGAGGTGTGTTTTTTCTGGTTCCTCTTCTTCGTTTTGTTTAAACTCTTACACAATATGCTTCTCAAATGATCTGCATACTGCTTTCTGAGCCTGGCTGAAATTTGCATTCCACAAATTAGTTTCTCGATCTTCTTTACCCCTTTGGCTCAACTTGTTCTCTTGCATGTTCGTCTTGAAGATTTTTTGAATCTCACTTTTTTCAGGTGTTGCTAAGTGCTATTACAGTTGTCGTTCTGTGACATTTATTTTTAAGCTCACTCTTACTTTTCCTGCTCGTACAGGATGAAAAAAATCAAGTACTGACCACCAATATCTGGCTTAACATGGTAAGCCATATCTTAGTAGTTAGTAGTCTTTGTATAAATAAATGACCTAATGATATATCATTATATCTATGACATCAGTTCTTCTGGGTTCAGTACAGATTTGATGATTAGCACAAAAATAGCTTTCACTCGTTGTTTTACTTGAAGAAAATAAAGGACAAACTGGGTTACAGCGAGGCACTTACAATGGAAGTAAATAGGGCCAATCTGTAAATATTAAAGTACAAACTCTTTAAAAAAATGTTGACATGACAGTGGCACTTTTAAAACAACTATAAAGCTGATTATTTAAATAGCTCAAATAATTCATTAATTTGAACAAAAAATAATTTATGTTCTTTTATGAAGTGGTATAATCCACCAAAAAATCGATTCCGTTGTATCTGCCTCACTTCAACCTTGTTTTTTGCTTTTATCTATTAAAAGGTTTATAAAGCATACTAATTGAACACATGTACATGTGTTAAAACGGCTGACACAGTTCTTTACATATATATCCCTCAGCACTGGTATGATCATTATCTGCAGTGGAACCAATCTGAGTACCCAGGTGTCAAAAACCTTCGCTTCACCACAGACCAAGTGTGGACACCTGACATCCTGCTCTATAATAGGTATATAAGCATTTCTATTACTGAAACAAGACATTTTTTCATTCATATTTGAATTTATTGTCACTTTGTATTGTGGATATACTTTATTTCCCTCTCCCAGCTTGCATCTTATTTTCTCATTTGTAAGTAGCTTTAGAAAAAAAGTAGCGAAACAATTTGAAATCCAATAATTACAGTGTTTGCAGGCAGACAGAAAAATATCCTTCAGTGAAATGATATACTTTCAACCGCAACATCAAAAATGGCAAACTGCATGTGCTTGGGCAAAGAATCCTTGGGAACTGGAATCAGCAGACGGTAGTTTGTGTGCCTGTGATTGAGGATTGCAGTATTGGGGCCATAATTCAAAGTGTGGGGCTAAACAGAAGAGCAACTACAGATCAATGAACTGAAAATTTGGTCCTTGGGCAAAAGCAGATCGTTTAGTCGAAGAGCTGGTGTCCAAACAGCCTATTAACATCCTTCGTTGTGGACTTCCTGTTTTTTTTTTTACTTCAGTGCCGATTCAGTTGGGAGCTTGCTACTTAGTTGAACATTAAATTTAATCATGGCCTTAAGCTAATAAATGAAAAGGACATTATTCATTCGTACCTTGTTATAACCTTATGAACCACAGGAATCTGTTCTCATATTTAGCTTTCGAGTTAATCTGAAGACTACTATCTTATGTCTCAGTCTTACAAAAAGGATGTTGCTTGGTATTTTTTAAATGTGAACATTAATGTTGAATCTGGCTTGTAGTATTTCCGACATAAGATGTCTAATATATGCACTTTTTCTCCATTTGCAGTGCAGATGACAAGTTTGACTCCACCTTCAAATCGAATATTGTAGTAAACTCCAGTGGCTACTGCAACTACCTGCCTCCAGGTCAGTGTGAACGCTTATGCTTAAGGTTTATGGCACATATAATGATAAATGCAATAGTATGCTGCGGTTCATAACACAAAAACACCAGTGGTATTGAAAGTAAAGCGTTAAGCTATAAAATGATTTCTTCATGGAAATAAACACAGGAAGGCGGCAGGAAAAGGTCACCTGTTTTATGAGAAGCAACAGTTGAAGCGTGGATGAATATTGTCGGTAGAAACGCAGTCGTACAGATGAAAAGATGTATTTTTTAAAAGCCGTTTAAGTGGTAAAGATCTCTCTGCATACTGAGTATGGAAATCAAAAAAGCCTCTTTCATGTGTCGTAGTAAATGATGTTTCATGGGTCATCAATTTATAGATTTGTACATCAGGAACAGAGACGTTTATGGTGCAAAAGGAAACGGGAAGTTCGTGAATTATGTTGCAGCTACTTGATTTCCTCTGAGGGTGGTAGTGCTTAAAAATATGCATAGCAAATGCATATCGCATTTATTTTTGGAAAACCGAATGAGAACGGAAATCTCCCTTTGATGAAAATATATGCACTGTATGTTTAATACAGGCTGAAGCAATGACTTGGTTTCTCATAGTTTATGCCTATGAAGAAAAACACCTCTTTTTCCATCTGTAATGATGCAGATTCATACATAACACAGCACCAAAGCTGGAGTCTTTAAATAACCCTCAGAGTCACTGCAGATGCAAACAAACTCACATTTGCTATCACGAGCAAATCGGGCCCCAACGGCTCGTATTTGCAGCTCACGCTGATTTCAGCGCAATTTAACGCTGCTTTTCTCTTTCTCGCATTAAAGTCATCCAGTCGCTCAGTAGCAAACAGAAATCAAATGCCTTTTTGAAGTCAAGTCAGGCCGAGAGAAGAGGAGAGAAGAAAAGCAGTGAGGGAAAAGACAGATATAAACAGAGAGAAAATCTCACATCTCAATTTCAGAAATATGTTTATTCATTAGTGGCTTGTGGGAGTGAACAGATTTTGGTAATCCAGCAATCTGGGCAGATGCCAGGGACACACAGCGAGAAAAAAATAAAGCTTTGTTTATTTGCTGAAACTGTTTGTCCTGGCATCTCTGTCAGTCTGTGATGTTGCACACGGATGGCGCTGAGAAGATACTGGCAGTTGAATTTACAACGCTTGTCACATTTCATGAATTTATTTGATTATCTCTAATGAACAAATTATATAAATAATGTACAAGGTGATATATATATCTACACACACAATATTTTCTTGACAATGTCTTTCTAAACTTATTGTGTTCCGAAGATGAATGAAGGTCTTAAGGGTTGGAAATGATATGAGGGTGAATAATTAATGACAGAATTTTCATTTTTGGGTGAACTGACTATTTAAGGACACACCACAATTTTTATTAAATTTAAAAAAAAATTATATAACATATATGTGTTTGTGTGTATATAATTATTTTATTTATTTTTTACACACGCACACACGTTATATAAAAATATAAAGATTTAACAAAAACTGTTGGGTGTCCTATATTATAGGTTATAACATTTATTTTTTATTGTTTTATTGTCATGCAATACAAATTATGCAAATAAATAAAAAACAATGCAATAAAAATATTAATAAAATTAAATAATGCATTTATAGGAAAGGCTTAATTGGACTAAAATGTGACCTGAATCTGTTTTGGTAAGCTTTTTATGATTTCTCAATACTTTGACTTAAAATGATATGAACATGATTGCTATAAGTGTGCAGCAGATCAGAGACTCTAATCTGCAATGAGTGCCTTGTGTTGACAGCAAACTTAATTTCAGAGTAGATTACCCTATTCTAATATTGACTCTTCCGCGTTTGCGGTGGCATTCCTGTTGGCACTGACAGGAGATGCCCTGTGGGGCTGGTGACTCATTTTTCTGACAGATTCAAGGCGAACTACAGTGCCTGCATGTGTTTGAGTGTGTCACACAAAATCAGGGTATGTATTTGGGCCATTTTGTTTATTTTTGCTGTACAATGACTGGCCTGATGAGGTTTTGGCTCTTTGTGTCTTTGCCATTTTGTTCATCTCAGAGAGTCTTCACAGTGCAAACGGGTATAATTAAACATTGTGTGTGCATATACTGCTGAAAAAAAGGTGGTGGTGACCAATGAAACACTAAATGAACATTACATATATCAGTCAAGACATTTGAAAACATGACTGGCAGGTGTGTAAGCGCTCATAAGAGGTTTTTAGCATTCACCGGCTGCCTCATTCAGCTAGAGGTTTCTGCTCTTCTCTGCGTCATCTTATTCAATATTTTACAGCGTACTGCTTACCCCATGCCTCTCGTCTAAAGAATCCATTTAGCGGGAGTGGGTTTGCTAGCTCGCTAGCCGTTCTTATTGATTAGCTTTTAGGATTAGTCACCTGGTTCCCTGGAGTAGAAGCCGTCGACATAAAGAAGAAAGGCAGCAAAAATCCAGCAGAGGTCTGAGGTGCTTAGACTGAGCTGTGTTTAAGTCCAGTATTGATTTAGATTTAGACTGATTTGAAAAAATCTCCATTGTGCTCTTGAGTGTACTGTAAACTGCTCTGGATAAGATTTCACTAAATGTCAAGATATCAGAGAAGGTTTTTATACGCTCAAAGGGTCTTTTTTTTAGGAAACCTTTAGAAATGCAAGACTGGCTCATTTTTTGTAAGTGAGTCACACACTAAATCCCTCCACTTTGTTTCACTGTCATTGGCATATTTTAGTTTGTGCCTACGACACAGTTTTTTCTAAAATAAAAAAACTACAAAATCTTGCAAATGCATTAGTACTGGCATTGGATCGTAGCCACATGGAAGACCCCCAGTTCCATTAGTAGGCTTAAATGTAATTAGTGCTGCTTTATAAGGCAAATTGCTCATATACTTAGGGTTAGGGATTAAAGAAAAACCTTACTAATACTAAATTTGGGGATATAAATAGGCTTGTTGAGAAGAGCTGACCTTTTTTTGATACCAGTCTTACAACAATACATGCAAAAAATAAGCAACCATAACAGAGAGAAAAAACGTGCTGAAAACAGGGAACAGGAATAAGGGGTACATCCAGACAACGTCTGACAACCAAAAACAAACACAGGTGTTTAAATAGACAAGATAACAAGTTAACAGGGGGAGGAGCTAATCAGTTACTAAGGAAACTAACAAGATGGGCAAAGGTAGAAGGGAAAACTGAGACAATGGGGAACAAGAACACTTCAAAATAAGAGTCCACAAAATCCAAGACAGGGGAACGTAGACTGAAATCATGACAACGGTGCAGCTTATTGGTTCTTTTTGTATCAGCAGCCAATGAGATTGCTGCTCAACATTTAAAAATAAATCAATAATTGGCTGTAGCGGTTGCAGCACGCTTCAGAAACCCTCCACCTTCCCCAGCTCCACCTGTATAGATCTGCTACGGTGTGATTCACGTATGCCACAGTGTCATATGTGCACCAGTAGTATTTTGTACATGCTCACAGCAGCATGTTTGGAATGTATTGGCAGTAGCAAGTCTCTGCACTTACTTTGACCAAACACATTAACGATGACAGGTCAAGGTACAGTAAATCGCCAGGTCAGTCACTCTGAGAGATGTCATGACAGATATAAAATGCATATGTGATCATGCATTTTCAAAGTGTTGAGATCCAGGGACCATTTTCAGAAGACTTTCTGGTCTTCATCTGGACCATAGATTAAAGAGAATTTTCTTTCTCATATCAGAGGCCCAGCGCAGAGGTGAATTATTTAGGATTCTTTAAAGCAGTGTAGATCGGTTTGAAGAGATTTGTGGATGGGGTCAGTACAGCAGAATATTATGTATGACCTGAAAATGATCACTTTTTCTCAGAAAATCAATGTTTCTCTTTTTGTAAAAAATCCTTTAGCTGTTTTATAAATGTTTTCCTCAGCTCTGGAAACTCTTCTTTTTAAAGCCTATAAAACATTTAGCGTAGGCAAGGGAACACACAACATGTTCTGATGTGTTTATCACTCTCACTTTGCTCCTTTGAACAAACTACGAAGCCTACTGTAACTTCACCTTCACCATGAATGATGATTACTGCATGAATGATACATGTGCTTTTAGTTTGATAAGTGTGTGTTTGACAACTGATGGCAGCTCTCTGATAGCCACTCTGAACACTTTTGAAATTGAAAAGTGTTGTGCTACAGCTTGCAGTTATTCTTCAATAATTCCATTCAAGCACATGCAATGCACACTTATACATCTGTGGCAATTTAGTCCTTCTGCATTTAAATATGTTTGCTGTGTGAGAATCACTTATTCAGAACAGACTATAAAGGGTTCATGGTGTGTTGTTTGGGTGTTCAGAAGGCAATGTAAGCTTCCTTTTTCTACCTTTATTCCATTTCAAGTGTGATTTCTTCATTAAATATGCAAGTATCTGATTAGGAAGCTAAATCACTCTTATTACTAGTCCCATCCATCTGTCGTAATTTTTCTTTTCGGTGTTCAAAATGGCTTATTTGCAAGCTGTTTGAAACAATAAAGGAGTTTGTCTGCCTAATCTGCGGTATTTAAACTTGAGTGAGTCTATTTGGTTACTGATATGACTCATCTAGCTGCTGTCTGTGTGTAATAATAATGAGAGTGTCAGCATGGTTATCCGTGCAGTGCATAAAGGTCTTTATGTAAATGGTGTTTCCGGCATTTCTTATTGTGTGTCTTTTAACTGTCTGATTTTACTCCAGTAAAAAGGTCAATTGGATTCAATTTGGTGTTGGCTGCTGCAATACGGCGCTGATGAAAAAGCACCGTGGCATTTCGAGGCAGTACATTCACATATTTGTTCTCTTCATCCCAGGTATCTTCATGAGCACCTGTAACGTGGATGTACGCTGGTTTCCGTTTGACATTCAGAAATGTGAGCTTAAATTCGGCTCGTGGACTTTTGACGGATGGCTGCTGGATCTCCAGATGAATGAGGCTGATATCTCTGGCTACATGCCCAACGGAGAGTGGGATCTTGTGGGTGAGTGAGTAGAGACTACATCCCTTCACAACCAAGCAAACATAACACCCACAGGTAGATTATGATGTGCGCTTTCTGTTGCTGTAGTAACTGCCAGCGGCTCAGGCAGCGAGAGGTCAGTTTGGCAGATGCATACTAGCATGCTGCATATTTTTGAAAAGCACAGATGTTGCAGGTAAACCTTTAAAGCTTAAAGCCTGAGAACTCTCACCTGCTGTAAAGAACTGAAATGGCTTTAGAATTGGAAAAGAAAATATCCAGCCCATCTTGTTAAATTCATGTCCATTCATATTCACCCGATGAGCCTGTTAGTATTCAAATTAATGTAATTAAATTGAGTGGATAAGAGGAAGCGGACTGGAAAAACATCTTGCACTGCACAATTCTGTCTCTTACTGACTGTCTTCTCGTTTGCTTCGTTGCGTAATTCACTCTTTTGCTGTGCACATTTGTAATATCATGCCAGTCACACTCTTGGATTTTTTTTTTTACTTTTACTTAGAGACCGCAACAGTTACTTAACAATACAGCCCTGTTGGAATTTAAGCCAGTCCTTGTTGCAGTGTAATTATGCATTTAAATACCGAGTACTATTAATCAACTACATGTACATATGTTTATACCTTATTAGGGTTAGGATTAGGGTTGCTTGCATGTTATTATAATTATTACTGTTATAATAGTACAGTAAGTACAGTATATGTACAGTAACATGAAACAAGGAAAAATAAAAATAAAGGGTTTTCAACCCAGCTTAGGAGTTACAGCTAATACGAATCAATCTTTGACTTGTTGAATTAACTGCTTATTATAGACTGGTTATAACCTCAAAGTTATATCAAATCATAGATTGCTTTCAGTTAAGTTTATGATTTTAAAGGCCCTTTTACACCAAGAGGGAAAAGAAAATGCTTTTGCCTCTGTGCTACTCCCAGTTTCTATCAATACGGGGATAGGAAATGTATTGGGTAACACCTCTAAACTATTAACCATGATTTTTCCCTTAAATAAATTCTTAATTTGCTGTGTATTACAAGTTATTTGTTAAGTTTAGGTACTGGGTAGGATCAGAGATGTAGGATAAGGTCATGTAGAATAAGGCATTAATACATGCTTAATAATCACTAATAAATGGCTAATATTCTAGTAATATGCACGCTAATAAGCAACTAATAGGTGTAACTGTATAATAAAATGTTACCGAAAACAGTAACTTGCGTCACTTATTTGAAATAGTAACTAGTAAAATATTTTCTCGTACAAGTTACCTGACAAATTTAATCTGATTACATAACTCGCGTAACTTGTAATGCGTTACCCCCAACACTGAGTAAGATGGATGACTCCCTGCTTAACTGTTAGTTAGTCATACTAGTTTAAGTATCTCTTCCCTATATAAAACTGGTAGGTGCTCAAGTTGGTTAACCTTGCTTTAAAGCAGGGGTTCTTTTTGGTAACCTGAAATATTTTCTTGTAGTACCCAACATAATTACTGCTTCAATAATTCAATGACACGTTTGCATGTTCAAAGCGGTTTATTATGACTTTGTAGCTGGACTTGAAAGTGGAAACAAACCTCTTTTTAGTTGTGTTAGTGTCTCAGTCCATTAAATTTCCACTATTCACAATAATAATAATTTTGTTTTAAATTCATCCCTTTCAAATGTTCAAACCCTCAAGCTTTAAACATTTTAAATCCTTAAGCTTTAATTTTGGTGGAATACTGCTGTAAACCCTATAACGTTAATCAATGCGTAAATAAGTTAAGTTAAAAAAGTTAAATTATTAAAGATACCAAGCTGCCCTAAGATGCTGAATACGTTGGATCATATTGCAATTATCATGCAGCCATAATTGTTTCTTTTAACTTTACATTTTGTATAATTATCGAATTATTAGCATCAGCTTGTGACTTTCACCCTGCAGTTCCCTCATGAACCCAGTCTAGGTAACTTTTTGTTTAGGTTACAAGATGGCTTAGTTTATTTTTTTACCGTGTCTTGTTACCAGATGTCAAACCTGTTCCTGGCTTCCACTTTAGTTTTGGCTTCCTTCTTGCCTTTTACGTTTTTGATAGGTTACAGAGGACACTATAAAAAACTCTAATGATGTTCAGACAAAAGGATGAAGCTCAGACGCAGAGAAGAGCTTGCTTCTGGCTGGCATCTGCTGATTAGGATGTTGTTTTTCTCTAGTAGATCAAAGGTGGAAGAGCAGCTTCGACTGCTCTTGAGGACAACAGCATCTCTTTGAACATGAGACCAATCCACACAAAAAACAGATTTTTTTTTTTATCCTTACTTCATTATATACTCATTATTTTCCACATATGCTGTGTCTAATCAGGAGTGCCGGGCACAAGAAATGAGCTGTTCTACGACTGCTGTAAGGAACCCTACCCAGATGTCACATTTGTGGTGACCATCCGCAGACGGACGCTCTACTACGCCTTAAACCTCCTCATTCCCTGCGTCCTCCTTTCATCAATGACCTTGCTTATCTTTCTACTGCCTGCAGACTCCGGAGAGAAGATTTCACTAGGTATTATGAAAGACAGATGGAAAAAGAGAAATATATTGACAGCTTATTGAAGCAAGAAAAAGCGGAGATAGCATTACATTTACAGATCCTCTAGATAACTAAACATGACTGATTTGGAAGAAAGATGCTGTATATTTTTGCATATCTCAATTTCAGTGGTGAGGAAAAAGAATATTCTACAGGGTTGCCAAGGTCTAGACACAAAACAGAGAGCAGAGACACGTAAAAGAAAATGTGTGGGTGCTTTATTTCATAGATAGTGCCTGATTGTGTCATGTCGAATGAACTTTTGGTTTACATCAAGGGCTTTTATCCGTGTTTTTTTCACTCTCTGTCAAGAGACCTTTGCCATCAAAAGATGCAGACAGTTCAAAGAGGAGCAAAAACAGTCACCGGAGATCGAATGGAAATATGTCTGTCAGGAAATGTAAAGAGGCATGAATTCACAGTGTATAAGTAGAGGAGAGTGAGAAAACAGAAGCTTAGAGCAGCCAAGGAGAATGGAAAAGAATTTAAGAATGTGTATCACTGCAAACATAGTGAAGGGAAGTGCTTTGCTGTTCGCTCATATGGGCAATTAATCTATTGATATAATTAAAGCAGTGATGAGCTCATGTGTGTAAGAGAGAAAGTGAGAGAATGCATGGCACTTTCCAGGAACACCGTGTGCAATATTGAAACATCTCTGATAGATGTAGTATCAGAACCTAGTTTAGGATAGACCTCAGAAGAGTTCACAATTTCTAAAAAGCATATATTAAAGGGATAATCCACCAAAAATGAAAGGTTTGTTATCATTTACTTAACCTCCTGTCATTCCAAACCTTTATGACTTTCTTTCTTTTGTGGAGCACAAAGCAAGATATTTTGAAAAATGTTGGTAACCAAACAGTTTCGGTAAGCATTATATGTACCAAAAATGACACAAATTTCATCATCAGTGATGGTAATGTATAATGACGAGATTAAACTGTTTATTTATGAAATGCAGAGGTGGTCTCTGTAATCAAAACGACGATAATCACTAGAAATTAGGTGCCCCCAACTAAGCAAGCCAGAGGCGACAGTGGCAAGGAACCAAAACCTCATCTATGAGAGAATGGAGGAGAAAAAAAAAAACTTGGGAGAACCAGGCTTAGTTGGGGCCAGTTCTCCTTTGGCAAGTATAAGGAGGTCACACAAGTGCATTGAATTTGACAAAACTAAAGTGATGGAACAACAACCAAAAAAAAAACTTTTACAACAACAGACAACTGTATTGACAAGCTCCTGTAAACGAGAGGGTATGAGACAGTTGTGCTTGGGTTTAAAAGAGTTTATATTATACTCTGAAAGGCTTACGCTAGCATACTTGTACAAAAACAAAGTATGTTTGGGGAATATCTTTTGTGTTTCACAGAAAACAATAAAGTCATACCGCTTTAGAATGACGATTTGTTGACAAATTGACCTCCCACATGCGTTTTTTGTTAAAAAAAAATCTTAATTTAAATTTAATTAATTGCATTTATTATTAACAACAATAATGAGTAACTTGCATGTTAATAATACTGGCAGTTCTTTTTTTTAATTTTTGCTCAGCCAACAAAAATATTTCCAAACAAACTATGGTTGATGATCTGTATTTTGCTTATAAATTAATCAGTATTTTTGAACAAATCAGACGAGTGAGTGACTCGAAGTCTCACTCACTATAAAAGAAAATCTGTAATATTTTGGTACAATGTAATTTGTTAATTTGAGGAAAATTTCCATATAGATTTTTTACAGGTGTTTTTTACCTGTGTAAAAACAAAAATTAAATAAACAGTGCTAATCTATTCTTAAATAAATCAGTGTTTTTGAATGAATCAGATGAGTGAGTGACTCAAAGGCTTAGTTCACACTGCAGGCTAAAGTGGCCCAAATCTGACTTTTTTGCCCAAATGTGACCACATATCTAATTTTCTTATGACAGTCTGAACAGAACAAATCCAAGTTTTTCAAATCAGGCCCAGGCCACTTTCATACGTGGTCCTAAATCGGATACTTATCCGATGTTTTGCTATTCGACTTCAGTCTGAATGGTCATGTTGCATTTCATGCGACTTTTACATAACTGAAATGCAACAGACTTCACAATTCTGCACTGGGGGATTAATATTCTTCTTCTTATCACTTTGTTATTTAGGTTCTGATTGCACATTAATGTAAAAATTGCTAAACTTGAGACACTTTAAACATAATCTGTTAAATGTACTGTATTAATCCAGAGGAATTTTCCATATAGATTTTTACAGGTTTACAGCTTTTTATAAATATAATGTATGTTTTATATATGTTTATATATATTATGTTATATATAACATTCCAGTGCTAATTTTATTTCTAAACGAATCAGTGTTTTTGAATGGATAAGCAGATTACTCAGAAGACAGTAACTTGTTTTATGAGTCAGTCTTTGTTTTTGAATGAATCATTTGAATGAACAATAATGACTCACTCATATATTACTTGTTGTCACCTACTGAAAGTTACTGAAAATCCCCACCACTAATGCACAGGCTGTAATACAATGTAATGCAAACAGTGAAAGCTCCAATAATTATGTTCAATTAATCAGCATATAACAAAATTAATTCATTTTACATTTTAATGGTAGTCCTGCTGTAAAGCCAAGAGTTTTTTTTAATGAATCCAGTTGATGAATTCGCTTAGTATCACTTGGTGGAGTATTTGTGACAATAATTTTATTGAGTGTTCATTATGCCAAGATAGCACTTATAAATCTATGCAAAAAAAACATATGTAAGAGGGTGGAGGCTGAGAGAGGGAGCGGAAGCAGATTTAAACAGCAGATAGAGATGGATGGATTGTGTGTGTGGGGGGGAGAGAGGACAGAGAGATGGATAGCAGCCGGAGAGGGAGGGAGATGACTTGAACTGAACTAAAGAGCGATTGAGGAAGAGAAATGGCCTGATGTAATTCACTTTATGTATCACTCCATCAAGCCCTGCACTGCCGTCCAATCAGATCCAATCAAATTCTGTCAAGATGAGTTACATTCAATAAGAAGCTGTGTTTGGGCATCTCATGTAGTGCCAATGTCGCACGTAACTAGAGATGCTGTATAACTACACATTTATATTAGTGGTCGACTGCTATTGGTTTTTCTAATATCTACACTGGCAGGCTGGAGATTTAAAGTAAATTACCATAAATAGAATTGTTACTTATAATATATATACACTACCATGTTTAGACATGACTTGCAAGTAATACAGAATTTGATTTATATTAATAAGAGATACAAAAATAAGCTCAGATAAAATAAACTTTAATGAAGTCAAAAAAATTTGAAAAAAGAAACTATATACAATACATATCTCAAAATGTCCAAACACTAACAAATTCATCGACCTAGAGCAGTTAACATTTAATATCTTGTTATATGTGTATAATTCGTTATGCTATTACATGTATGTTTCATGCAGTCCATTTCTTTTTGTTTTATACCTATTCCCAGGTATTACTGTGCTACTCTCATTAACAGTCTTCATGTTATTGGTGGCAGAAATCATGCCAGCAACCTCAGACTCCATCCCGCTAATAGGTAAAGCATGCATGTTTGTGTTTGTCAATATTTGTAAAGAATTGTTTATCCAAATTTGCTGCAGAAAAGTACTCACCCTCAGCCCATTTAAGATTTTGGGTAACACTTTATTTTAAGGGTCCAGATGAATGCATTAGTTAAGCATTAATTAATGGTTAATTTGTTCACAATTAATAATTAGTTGAGCAAAAACACACTAGTAAGTATTGATTAACCTAACATTTTAAGGGCCCGAATTATGCATTAGTTAAGCATAAATAAACTAGTAGTTTATGATTAACTTGTTCACAATTATGCATCAGTTAAGCATGAACACACATAATGATTACCTGAACATATAATAAGGGCATATTAGCCGTTATTTACAATTAATTAGTCATTTTAAAAACAAACATTTATCAAACTTCTTTTAGTGGCAGTTTAGCCTTAATTATTACCTTATAATCTATAAACTTGAATATTACTCAATAGGTGCCATAATTAATATGGATTTAAGTTTTCCTTTAGAATAGGGGGTCAAATTCCATTTATTAGCACTATATTAATCGTAGTTTAGCCTTAATTATTAGCTTATCCTAATCAATATACTTGAATATTACTCAATAAGTGTCATAATGTAGATTTAGAACAGGGGGTCAAATAGTCTTTATTACAATATTTTAGCTATAAATATGCAAACAAGCAGTAATTAAACATCATTACAATAACAACAAAAAAATGAAATATGAAAAATGAAATATATATATTAAATTAGTTAATATATAAATATATTAGTTAATTATTAATTACTAGCTTATTTTTGTTTATAACATAAATGTATTTCTTTAAAATGACGAATGAATTGTAAATAATGGATAATATGCCCTTACTATAGGTACAGATAACCAGATAACCAGAGACGTGTTCATTCTTAACTGATGCATAATTGCTAATCATAGCAGTAGTTTATTTGTGCTTAACTAATGAATAATTCGTGCCCTTACAATGTTAAGTTAATCATTAATTACTAGTGTGTTTTTGCTCAACTAATGCTTAATTGTGAACAAATTAACCATTAATTAATGCTTAACTAACGCATTATTCTGACCCCTTATTCTGAAGTTTTACCAGATTTGGTTTCTTCAAGAGAACAGTTTTGGAGAAATTCATCATAACATAACTTTCTTACCACTGCAGTGAATCGGTGCAGTCAAAATAGCTGATAAAAACATCACAGTGACTCATAAGTAATCCACATGACATCTTGTGAAGTGAAAAGTCGATGGTTTGTAAGAAAAGAATCAATCATGAAGACGTTTGGCTTTCAGCTAAAATACAAGTCTTTTATCTGTAATATTCTCTAGAAATAAAGTGGTCTCATCTAAATCAGCAGAGAAGTATGTGCAAACAACAAAACACAGCTCAAAACATGCATCAGTGGATTTTGTTGTAAGAAGATCACAGGGCATTAACTTTTTTTTTACTGGGGGAAATGTTATTATCGATTATGGACTTGTATTTTAAACCAGAAGTGGGGGTTTAAAGATGGCATGTCTTAATGATGGATTTGTTTCTTACAAAAACACAGCCACAAGATGGTCAATGATGTACTGGTGTGAATATTTTTATCAGATGTTTGGACTCTCAATCTGACGGCACCAATTCACTGCAGAGGGTCCATTTAATAAACAAGTGATGTTATAGTAAATTTCTCTGAATCTGTTCTCATTAATAAACTTATTTACATTACGGATGACCTGAGGATGAGCGAATGTAACTTTTTTTTGTGAAACATTCCTATGGCATATTTTATATAGTATTTGTCCCTCTTAGTTTTTTTGCAAATGACAAGACAGGGCTCTTTGAATATATTAGTCTTCATTCAAGCCTTTGATCTTTTTGTTAATGATATGTAAAATTTGGTGCATAAGCATGTATTTTTTACGTGGGCTGAGATGCACACATTGCACCACTGAAGAATAAATTGATCACCATTCTGTATCACAGCCAAAAGCCCTGGTCTTGGCAACCATACGCTTGGCTTCTCACGATAATTTGCAACATGACTCGTAAAAGACCACTAACTGGAAATGATGAGCCGGTCAGGAGAGAGAAAAAGCAGGAGAAAAATAAAAATGAAACCGACCTACAGATGATCCTTCAGAAAAAAAGTGATTCGTCCCACATTCTCTTTTCCCACCCTCTGGTTTATAGGCCCTCAGAAGCCGCAAAGATGTAATCTGCAGAAATGCGTTTGCTGGAAGAGTGTTCACCCACAGCGCTTTGTCTCTCCTGTCTGCTTCCCCCTCTTCTTTATGATTGAGTTTTTATGGTTTGCTCATCTGTTCCTCATCCTGCCTTTCTTCTCTGCGCCACTATTTTATAATCAATGCCCTTTTTTGTTACATTTGCCCTGGTTTTTACTAGCATGACTGAATGATAAAAGGCTATTCCGTAATAAATGAAAGGTTTATGCATGCTTTTCTCTCTTTGTTTCTCTCTCAGGACAGTATTTCGCCAGTATAATGATCATTGTTGGAATGTCAGTTATTGCGACAGTGGTTGTGCTCCAATATCACCATCATGACCCCAACGGAGGGAACATGCCCAAATGGGTACGTCTATTCACATACAATCAATGCCCTGACTCACAAATGCAAACAGCAACGTCTCTCATGTCAGTTGCATTGAAAGCAGTAATTTACTTATTCAATGATAATAGTGATAAAGCCAACAGAAGGGGACTAAATGAGTAAATAGGATGCAGATGGATATAGATCTGCGATCTGTCGGCACTGATGAATGAGCGTATTTGAGTGTTCTGCAAGCCAATTAGCGGCTCAGCTGATGTGCCCCGGTCCTGCTGATCGAACCCCATTCACTTACAAAGCCAAATGCAACAAGAGAAAGCTGATAGGTGTATTTACTCAATGAGACTGACATCAATTCGGCATCACAGCTGTATTTTTACATGCTTCTTAAAAAATGACATTATACACTACTGTTCACATGTTTTTTTTTTATGTTTTGAAAATCTCTTTTTTGCCCATCGAGGCTGCATACATTGTTTATTACATTTTAAAACAACTGTTTCTATCTGAACATAATTCAAATGTAGCTATTCTTTCCTGTGATTTAGCTGGAGCTGAATTTTCATCAGCCATTCTTCCAGTTTTCAACGTCACTTGATGCCCCGGAAATCACTTGAATATGCTGAAACTTTACTTTTTTATGTTTTAATGTTAAAAAGGTGTGCTGCTTTATATTTTAGTGATTTTTTAAACTATTTTTTTCCGGATTACTTGATGAGTAAAGATAAACAGCACATATTCGAAATAGAAATATTTTGTAACATGTATTTTGATGAATTGGAAGACTCTTTGCTACGTAAAAGTATTATTTAAGTGGTAGTAATGTGTCAGGGTGGCTTTAAAAGGCTCATATCTCTGATTTATTGATCCTTAGACATGAATTCTGTCTTTTTTAAATGAAAGTGTATGGAATGTTTCATCTGCTGGAGGTTGCTGAAGGTTAGGGGTTTGTTTAATCTCTAACTCAAAGTATGAGCAATAATAATAGTGAGACGCTTGCCAGAGCACAGCGTCTTGGGATCAGCTTTTAGCAACATTCACACCCAATGCAAGACGTGTAGTTATTGAAATTGCCTGCCAGAGCCAGGGCTCAAATAAGTTGGGGAAAAAAACCCTCTTTATCTGAACAACCGGAAAAAAAGCAACGCTTACATAACAGCAACAGTAGTTATCTTACAATCTAAAGAGCTAAAAAGAGATGCAGTTCAGAAGAAGATGCTAAAAGGTGGATACAGATCAGGGAAAGATGTTGTTGTAACCCTCAAGGGCAAACATACACCTCAACCTTCTAAAATGTTTTGGTAAGTTTTTGATAATGCACTATTTGCACTGCTTTTGTTTATGATAGTCAAACATATATTGAGTGATCTTTTAATACACACAAAATGTGTGAAGATGCCAAAAAAGGACCTAGTTGCTTAAACTGCAGTTTTTCTGCAGATGAAAGCATTGCAAACCCCACTAGCCGTACATTTTGCCATGCTTTATGCCTCTCGTTGGCCGAGACTCGGCAGTGCAACTGAATAATTTTAGCTTGTCACCTCGTTATCTCTCTCTGCGTCACAGTCCTTGCTGTCAAGCAACCTTTTTGCTGTTTTACAACTCCTTTCCTTCCAAAACTTCCCCTCTTGACTTTTGAAAAAGATTGGCATGGATTATTTCGCTGTATTTGTTGTTCAGAAAGTGCTGTATAACCTTTTGTTTACACTGTACGTGTAGAGCATATGCAGTATATAGTTCAAAACGGCTTGACACACTGCTTTGAAATGCATGCTTCTTCTCACATAAATACATAAAATTATCAGCTTGCACATTGGATTTTACTTTTAATATTCAAGGCTAATGCTGTTTACTGAGAAAGCAGGATATGGTTAAACTTTTATTCAGTTTAAGTTGGTACCGTAGGGAAATTAGGAACATTTGAAATGTATACAAAGATAATATTCTTAACTTGAAGAAAAGTATCCAAATAATTCCAATTACACAGTTCTTTTTTACACATTCCTCAGTGTGCATCTGTCTTCTCTTAGGTTCAGCTAGTCCTGCTCCAGTGGGTGGCCTGGTTTTTGCGTATGAAGCGTCCTGGTGAGAGTGAAGACCCTGAGCGCCCTCCATGTGCCCCTCACTTAAGACGTTGCTCTTCAGGTTCCCAGAGCGGCAGCCTCCCTAATGCACCCGGCTCTGCCTCTGCAGACCTCCACCACCACCACCACACTTCCTCTACGCTACACCCGCTTCATCCCCAAAGCCTCCTTCAAGCCGCAGCGGCTGCCGGCCACACCCACCATCTGCACAACCAGACCAACAGCGCCAACAACAATGGCAACCTGCTCTACATCGGGTTCTCCAGTCTCGATGAAGCTTTGCCGCCATCCTTGCTCGCCGAATCTGTGCAAAGAAACAGCATGTCGGGCGGACCGCGTCCTGCGGTGGTTTCGCCTCCAGCGGTAGGATCCAGCCCACCACCTCACCTCCCCTCACAGTTTTGCAGCCCTCCACCGCCTCCCACTCCCAATCTGGAGGCCACTGGTTGTCCGAGCACGGTGTCTGGTGGCGGTGGAGGGTGCTCCTGCTCGGGGACCAGTGGAGGTGGAGACCCACAGCTTCAGGCTATTTTAGAAGAAGTGCGATATGTTGCTGATAGGTTCCGCGGACAGGATGAGAACGACAGCGTGGCCGAACAATGGAAGTTTGCTGCAGCCGTAATCGACCGACTTTGTCTGGTGGCATTCAGCGTTTTCAACATCATCTGCACCATCTCCATTCTTATGTCGGCACCTAACTTTGTGGAGGCAGTTTCCAAGGACTTCATCTGATTGCTTTGTTGGAAAAGAATGTGCATTCGGGAAACTTGGGTTTGAGCTAACATGGGGAATATTCATCTCCCTAAACCAGTGACTAAGCTTTTTTCCAAGACTGCGTTTGGAATAATGCAGAATCTCGAGGTCTGGATCGAGAATGCTTCTGATTGACGCTAAAGATCTTCACCACAAGGTGTCTGCAAATGACGTGTGGGTTGGTTTACTATAGAGTAAAATGTTCAGAAATGAAATGAAAACTTAACCATAAAAAGTGAAACACTGATTATTGACGTTCTGTGTCCAATGCCTCAACACGCCCAACACGAACCTCTGAGGAACGACCAGTAAAGTGTTACTCAAACTTGTGTGACATTTTACATCTCACATCTAGCACAGTGCAAAACTTCTCTAAGATGTCAAAATCTATTTTGGTAACGTTCATCGAGGGGAAGGTGAGGAGAGAGGGAGGGAACAGCAAAAGAGACAGAGAGAAATATTGATAATAGTGGCAGACGTGAGGTGAATGGCTCATATGAACCCAGATCAAAGACTCTTAAAAAATGAAAAAGGCACTTGTTTCAAGGACAGATAGCAGAATTGGAGAACTGCTAGAGGGTTTGAATGCTTCACATAATGGAGAGATACAGAAGAAGTGAAAGATGGAATACCCCTCTGACGTGGACAGAGATGTAGACCGATGGAGAGATTAGGGCCTCACAAGACGACGAGGCAAGAGCAGAACAAGGGTAATGAAAGACAAAATGAGACAGAGTGTATTAGAGATAGAGACACAGTCAGCGCAAAACGAGAGAAGGATGGCCTGAAGAAGTGGTTCAGACAAGTGTATAAGAAAATGAAAGAGTGATAGGGGAATTAGAGAGGGATGGACAGAAACAAACGGAGAAGGCGGTCGGGGGGTAAGTGAGACTCAGCAACATTTACTGGCAAGAGGAAGAATGGCTTCGCAGCTTGAGAGAAACAGCGCATCATGCCCCAAAAAAACCAAACAGTGAGTGCATCCGTCACAAAACAGATGAGGAGAGGAAAAACATACTGCGGAAGGGAAATGGGAGAGAGTGTGGGAAGAAAGACTAATAATCCCCTGAGACATACTGGAGAAATGGCACAAAGACAGTGGATTGAATCTCCTTTCCTCTCTCCCATCATCTCTGTGAAATGACAGACAGTGTGAGGTGTTCAGAGATGATCCTATGAATATCTAAGTAGGATCAGAGCCACAAACACAGTATCTGTGCACTGATTCTCCACTGTCACTTAGAAAAAAAACACAGGTATTTGAGGCAAATCTGTCTTTCTCGCTCTATTTTTCCCACTTACACATAGTGTCCTACAAATGTCTGAAAAAACATGGGGTAAAGTGGGTTCTTTCACAATAGCAGCATAAATCTGTACCATTTTGTGATGAGTCTGCATTGATAAGAGACTACACAAACCTTTTAGTAAATAAAATATGAATATATCCAAAACATACGTGAGCTGTCGTAACCTCTTTAGTGATTCAGTCAAGCTCTAAAAGTGTGCTGACCCAATGATCTTCAAAAAAAGAAACCCAGGCCAGTTAAATCCAGTAAAAAG
>JAUMHR010000076.1:15234319-15249908 GCA_032361145.1 Enteromius fasciolatus
CATTATGAATGTCTGGTAAAAGCTAAAGTGCTTACAATATACTCAACTTCAGAGTTTTATTTGTTGTTTTTAATGAAGCAGTATGTATACTATTTACAACAATTTCTAATGCTGCTAGACCTTTTTGAGTTCAACAATGCATCAAGTGAAGCTCATATAAAGAATCGTTATAATACGTGATTGATAAGGTATAATAAATTCAGGCACAGCAGGAAATTGTGCACAGTTCAATCTCTCGGTTAAGGCAGAGAACAAGCACAGTGAAGATAATTGAACCCACAGAATAGTCAATAGACTGAAGTCAAAAGCAGCACAAATACTACTGACGCCATCTGATCTGGGCTGTATCCAGCATCTCTCAAACTCAGACATCTTCAGACAGCATCCAGTTTTCAGAATTCCTTTGGTTCGTGATTCTTGAGTCACTAGGATTGAGGCAGAGGACGTCGGAAGAGCAAGATGTGTGGTTCTATATAGAGGAAAATTATGAACGTGTTTGAATAGTGACAACAGTAGAAATGGCATATATTTGGCTGGGTTTTTGACATCCTAGCGAACACACACATACCAGGCTGATGGATCATGTAATGTACCCATCCTTGACTCTGCTGAACACCCAGATTCCTCCATTCTGTCTCTGACATCAGATGGGTCTTTGGAACTCTTTTAGCGATGTCCTTAGGAAGCATCACATGCCTAAAAATTAACAGAAATGCTAAACTTTACTCTCATTTTAACTGTAATCAGGTTAACCACTCAGGAAATAGACCTAAATGTCATATTTCTACTTTTTCTGAACTCATTAAAAAAAAAAAAACTTAATATAACTAAATGTCAGCTACGTTTCATTTTATCTTGTAATTCTGTAGATGGTTAAGCACTGGGACATCATTGAGTAACGTTAGTATATACACAACACTGCTTTTTTTGGGACTTAACAACCTAAAAACATTAAAGTCAATTGTTAACTGATGACTTAAATATATCCGCTTACCTGTATTCAAATTTGTCGTCGTCATATTTATCAGAGTAATAAATCTGCTTGTGAGACATAGCTTGTTGATTTTCTGAAAATCTGAAAAATATGAAATAACTGACATTATCATGAACGTCATTTACATTGTTTGTGTATAGAAAACTAATACTCGTCTTAACGTAAATAAATGACAACGTTAGTGGATATTAGATTTATACGAACAGGTTTAATATTGTTCCCTCCAATGCTAGCTAGCCACTCTAGCTAATTAAACAGGTTTTATTCTAAATGAATAGTTCATGACACTTACTGTTTCTTCTTGCTTGTAAATTTAACAGGTGACAGTTATTTAGTCAAATTCTACTTATGTTTGAAAACGATTTTTTCTAACGTAATTAACTAAAACAAGCACCGTTTGCGATTCCGTGAACTTCCCTCTCAGCGCGTTTGGAGCCCATAAGCGTTCGAATCTCTACAAGCGCTTTCTGACTGGATAAGATAAGGAGACGTCACTAAGACGTCAGACGTCTGCTACGTTTCGCAAATAAAAGTCCCCATGGCCACTTTCACTTTCCTCTATGCTTAGAGAGCAGTGATCAGAACTATGGTCGTTATAAAAATGTATAAATAAAAGGAACTATTGACATTTTACGTTAAATGTATGTATAGTCGTTTTATCTTGCTTTTTCCTTTCCTCTTTTTTATGCTTTTATTTATTTTTTTTATAATTATTTATATATATACATATACAGGGGCGTAGCAGCCAATTTAAAAGTGTTACGCCCCTGTATATATTAAATTTATCGCTATATATATATATATATATAGATGTGTGTGTGTGTGTGTGTGTGTGTGTGATATTCAAAAAGCATCTTTAACATCTGTAGGATTAAATGGTGAAATGTTTCTGTGCGTCTCATTGCACAAAATAAGCCCATCCTGGATAATATACTTTTTAATTTTATTGAATCACATTTACTCTTTATTTTTTTACTGCTGTAATAACGACAAATTAGCAAATAATACTAAATCAATATGACACGCTGACACGAAAAAAACTATTCAGTTGTGAACGTCGTCAGCGAGCTCTAGATGGCACTAAAACATAGTCTATGAAAATCTCAGACGAAATAATAATTTTATTCGCTGAATGCATTTATATATCTGCGCAGGAGAAGGTTGTGATTACCTATTTGACAGTTTTCGTATATATTTTATTGCACTTTCATACTGGTACCCAATCTCTTTTGATTATAAATTATTGATTGCTCAGAGCTGTCTGTAATTTTGTGGACAATGTATAAAATGGCACTAAAATTTCTATTTTTCTATGTCCCAAATGTGGGCTATACGTTAATGTACATATGGTGCGATAATACAATAACCATTAATCTCATGTGTTTTGGGGGTGCAAAAAGATCCGCAATCTTTCTAATCAAGGCCCAAACCAAATCAACCTAAAGACAGTGAAATATGAGATCCTGGAAGGATATAAAAAAACAACAACTATACATCCATTAAATACAATAACAGCGTTCGTGATTTTTTTTTTAGTTCAAAATAAAATGCTACAATATCCCCAGAATTATACACACAAACATAACAATATAACCAAGGATGACGGAAAATCATTTTCCTGCCCATTATTATCATCGTTATCTGCCAAGACCTGGCCGTACTCGATCGATGACGGGAAGTTAAGGCGCTTCATCTGGAGCGAGGATAGTCGGGAATCTCAAAAAACAGGTAAACAAAATAGCTCCCCGTGCATGAAAATACACAATCCGTAAAATAATAAACACCTACATAAAACGCATGATCAAAAAGACATAATGTGGCATTCACGTGAGGTTATTTATAAACAGGTAAATGTTGCTGTGCACATGCATTGGCCTGTGCTTAAATGACCCTCGCGACGGGGCAGCACGGACCCCGCCGTCATGACAGAACAAACCCAAAAATACTCCTCACATATCTGTTTATCAAGCCACCAGCTGTTTATTTATCAGTCCAGCAACACTGAAGCCACATCTAAAGGACAACATGTGACAGAAGCCCTTTAATCGTACGATTAGCGATTCAGTTTCGGTCCCCATTTGTAGTTAGCCAGGTCAGCTGCAGGTTTTACGTTAGCCGTTCTATGACAATTGTCTGTCATAAATATGTAATATTAATCTCTGCAACGTGCTCAGTTGTAACTGCGTCAATATATTTCGTTATTTGTAAATGATGTATTCGTGCAGTGTTTTTATTTCATGTGAAAGGGCTTGTTTTGATTCTCGTGTTGATAACATAGCAGCTTTAGCGTGCTAAACAGGCTCTGTTACCTTTAAGTGTTCCATTGTTTGGTAAAATTCGGATGCATAATCATAATTTTGCATTGTACATGTTTAAAGTGTTTTTTGTTCATTTAGCATACATAAAAATGCATTGCCGTTTAGTCGCCAATGCTTAGTTTGTACAGCGGCATTACGTAGCCAAAGCTAACAAAAGCCGTTCGGTGTCATTTGGTGTTGCGCTATGCGTTTGTGTACATGTTTCGTTGCTGCAGATGTAAAAGAAAAGCGCAAAAATAGCATGATACATGCGGCTAAAATCATTTAGTATGTTAAATTTCACCTCATATAATCCTCAACACGAAGCGTTTCTGGTATAGTTAAAAACATAGCTTCAGTACTTGTATTGAAAATAAACTGGTAAAAAAATATAACTCATATTACCCTCTATATTAAAGATCACAATGAATCACACCATATTACAGTATTAAATATTAGCTGTTATTAAATAAGCTGAGCCCTACTGTATGTGTCTATTTAATTTTTATGTCGAATGTCAACACAGGACTTAAAGGGACAGTTTACCCAATGCAGTTAGATAGTTCACATCATTTAATCACTATCATTGTTTTCCTTATCTATTTCTACAAAATACAAGATATGTTGAAGAATGTTGGCAACCAAACATTATTGGTGACTATTGATTTCCATTTTATAAATTAAAAAAAAAAACATTTCTCAAAATACCTTCTTTAGTCAGGTTTGCCACAACATGGACGTAAATTATTTATTTACATTTTTCTTACATGTTATTTTTATGTGTTCTAGGATTGAGTCCACTGACCCGGCATGGGGGACATGAAAACCCCCGATTTTGATGACCTGTTGGCAGCTTTCGACATTCCTGACATTGATGCCAAAGAGGCTATCCAGTCCGCCCCGGATGAGGTGGAGGGGCATCAAGGAACAGGCGGAGGATCACTCATAAAGGCTGGTGATGCTTCAGTAGGTGGAAGTTCAGCCTTAAGGTCACCCAGCCCATCCACAGATTCTCAGAACGACCCATCTATTGTGAGTGTGATTGTGAAGAACCGTGTTCGCCCTGAGCCGTTTGATGGTGGCGACAGCTCTGTACCAGACCCAGTAAACCATAATGGTTTTGTGTCATCCGGCGGGTTAGTGCACATGTCTCAGTCCCGGGGCCAGCCAAATGGGGAGCAATGGCCCATATGCAGCTCAAAGGCAATTCCAGAGACTGCAGGAGCACTTGGATCATCTAGCACCTCCAAACAGGGCAGCAACATCTTCAATAAGCTGAAGCCCTTAATGGCACAAGGTGCTGGTGACTCTGTCGGAAGGGCCCGGAAAATGCAGCTTCTGCAACAGCAACACATGCAGCAGGAGATGAACTTAGAAGGTACAGACAAAGCAAAAGCCCCTGCGATTCCTAGTGGGACAAGTGGAGCAGCATCTCCTTTCTTTCCCCCACCTAAACCACTTCTTTCCACTCCCTCCACAACTTCGTCTTCCTCACCATCATCGTCCTCCCCATCAGTTGGTTCCCGTGTTTCTGGGGCCGTGGCATCATCCCCACTGGCTACTTCTTTAACGGAGCCATTTAACGGATCGCCACGTCTTAGTTCGTCGGCTTTTAGACATGTAGATTCAGATGAGGAGGATTCGGATCCGGATTCCGGAGGATCTCTGGTCATTCATGAGAGTCCAGACTCTCCCACTCCACCAAAACTATCACGTCGGCTGAGGTCACCTCCAGAAAATTCACAGTCTCCTTCTCTTCCACCTTCAACTTCCATATCGCCCAGCGCATACCCCAAACCAGGTGACATTCCCTTGGCATCACCTGCTTCACCCCGAACTCAACAGAACTGGCTTTCTGCACCAGTCCTGTCAGGAACCGGAAAGAGTTTACCCCAAGAAGAGCGAAACCCAGAGCATGTGATAGAAGAACGAGACTCGCCGGAGAGCCCAGAGCCAGAGATGCCCAAGTCCTCAATGCCAACATCTGCAGTTACTAAAAGATCATGCAGCCCAGCAGCTGCCTCTTCATCACCTTCTGCATCCTTGCGAGAACCTAAAGAGGAAGAAGAGGAGATGGAGGTAGACAAAGGTTCAGAGGAGAATGGGCAAGATGTGGCTACAACAGATGGTAAGGATGGCGGTAAAAGAGATGGAGAGAAAATGGAGGTAGATGCAGCACAATCCCTTCCAGCAGACGCGGGATCACTGAGCAGTGGTGGCAAAGCTGTACCTGGCGGAAATGCTCCATCCAGACCTCTTAAGGTCCGTATTAAGACCATTAAGACATCTACAGGGGGTATCACACGCACTGTCACCCGAGTAGCAGGTAAGGGAGGCACTGCCAATACAGACAAAGATGCAAGTAAAGCCCAAACAGGAAGTCGAGTTGGTCCTGCGAAAGGCGCCAAAAAAAATGACGGTCAAGTGGTAAAATGCTCAACCTTACCAGTATCCACTCTAGAAGCCAGCAGTGCCATGATAGCTGCAGCCAGCAAGGTCCAAAACAAAATGGCCATGCAAGCCGATAAAACAAAAGTGTCTGCCACAGCAGTGAGCATCACGAAAGCCACCACTTTACCAGTCGCGCCAGCTGTCGGCGGGATAAGCGTGCGGCCTACAGTTGGTAAAACCGCCAATGGAGGCACCGTACCGTGTAAACCAGCATCTATCGTCAACAGCACCGGTGCTGTTATTTCCCGTAGCCAGTCTAGTCTAGTTGAGGCTTTCAATAAAATCCTGAACAGCAAGAATCTGCTGCCCAGCTACCGTCCGGATCTCTCGACCCCACCACCCCCTGAATGGGGTCTTCCTATGCCTGCTACTGGCTACCGCTGCTTGGAGTGCGGAGATGCTTTTGCTTTGGAGCGCAGCCTGGCAAGACACTACGACCGACGCTCTTTGAGAATAGAAGTGACGTGCAATCACTGCGCAAAGCGGCTGGCTTTCTTCAACAAATGCAGCCTGTTGCTACATGCTCGGGAACACAAGGAACGAGGCCTGGTCATGCAATGCTCACATTTGGTTATGAGACCAGTTACAGTGGAGCAGATGATCGGCCAGCAAGACACTACACCCATTGGTAAGTTTTGCAACACACTGTCTTTGTCTCAGTTTATATATGATTGTTTCAGATTAATGTTTATGAATAAGTTCAGAGGTTTTCAGCTAGCTGTACTCTGCACCCAGATATTCCAGTTTATGTATTTAAAAAAAACAGTGCTACTTGACAAAATAGAGAAGAACTGTGGTGAACTATTGCCAAAAACACCCATAATGCAATTTTGATTTTGGCATCACACACCTTCGAATGCAGGAGTTCAATCTGTAGTTTCTGAAGCTGTCAAAAGGGGACTTTTGTTGAAACTAGAGATCGAGCTTTCACATTTTTGTATTCCATCCCACAGACAGTCAGATCAATAGAGGTGTGCGGTAACAAAATCAAAATTGCATTGTGGGCGTTTTTTGGCAAAAGAGAACTCCACAGTTTTTTTCCTTTTTCTCTAGTCATGTAGCACCGATTTCAATTTCTTCTTCACCTTTCTTCATAGACAGACTAGTTTTATTAAAAGCCCAACGTGTCAAGAAGTGAAATTATCTTAAATGGTCTCATTACTTTAGGTATGCTTTCTCCATCGCTCTCCTCTCCACCTTTGTCATCCTCAACCACCCCGACAGGGGCGACTTATGTACCGTCCACTTCCAGTCCACTGAAGGACTCTCCTTCTCCAGGCACAGCTTCAACCCAGCCCAGCCCTGCTCGACGTGGACCCCAGAGTCCCCAGGCCCTGATGCCACTGCCCTGCAAGAAGGGTGAAGCCCTGCAATACCACAATTTCAAGTGTCCCGAATGTCAAGCCCAGTTTTCAAGCAAGGCTGAATTAGTGACCCATTTCCAGCAAATCAGAGCTACTCCTAATTCGGTAAATTGCAACGTTTTGGAATACAAAATTTATAAATTGTTGCATGAGACAATTACATTAATACATTGAATGATGTTTCATAAAAATTACATTGTGTTTTATTAACAATTACACATTCATTTTGTCAATGTTTTTAAATTATGCATCCCAGCATCTGTAAGTTTATGTATAAGCTAAAAAATGTTTTATTTACTAACACTTATGTTGTCCCCGCTGTCTTTCTGTTTCAGACGTGTATGCTTTGCTCTCCCCCCATGATGCTGCCGAACTGGTGCAGTGTTTCAGCTCATCAGCGGATCCATAAGCACCGCGCACCCCACGTGTGTCCAGAGTGTGGAGGCACTGCTCGCCAAGCCACATTTCAGACCCATCTGGAAGAGTCTTGCCTGCACTTTGCCAGGCGCATCGGCTACAGGTTAATGTCCTTCAAATTTCTTTCAGTGTTTTGTGTTATTGCAGTTAACACAGTTTCCTTGCTTTGCAGCTCTGTTTTTAATCAAAGAAATGGCCTACTTACACCTGTTCAAATCTGCTTTCTTTATTCCAGGTGCTCCAGCTGTCAGGTTGTGTTCGGAGGGTTGAACTCCATCAAGTCCCATATTCAAACAGCTCATTGCGAGGTGTTTCATAAGTGCCCTAATTGTCCGATGGCCTTCAAATCTGCCCAGAGTGCCCAGGGCCACATCACTTCCCAGCATCCTGCCCTCACAGCTGCCCAGGCTAAGTAGGTTGACCTGTCATCCAAAGGTTTTAGTAATAAAGATTTTTTTTAAACAAAATATAAAGCACTTAAGTCAAAAAATTCTTACTTTATTTCTACAGGATGATCTACAAGTGTGTCATGTGTGACACAGTGTTCACCCAGAAACCTTTGCTCTACATGCATTTTGACACTCACCTGGCCAAACAGAAGGTGCATGTGTTCAAATGTCCAGACTGCACTAAACTTTATGCCCAGAAAGGGTCCATGATGGAACACATCAAGGTAAATACCTTAATATCAATACCAACTCATAATATAAGCAGCAATTTTTTATTATTATTATTATATAAAGTGCATATTATTGAGGACTGTGGCTATGAATAGTTTGTGATTTAAATGTATCAATTGTTATTTTGCCTTTTGTGTTACCCATTCTTTCCACTTCCTCTAAAGAATGTGGTGTCAGCAAAGGCATACAGTAAACTCTTGGTTTGGCTTTTATAAGGTGTTTTCTGTGTATCACCCTGTCTAAAGCTTATACCAAGTACAACAGCCACTTCAGTGTGAACTGTCACATTTTCCTGTCAGTCAAGCTCATGCTTTTAACCAGAGCTGATATTTCCCATTATAGACTGCTCATAGAGGCCTGTCTGTCAAAGACGAGGCTCCACCCACCACCTCATCCCTGGTCTCAGCTCCTTCCAGCAATTCCACCTCTAAACCTAAACCCACAGAAAACAATTCTGATGAGTTGAGCCAGGGACAGGGACAGGGGGGGGAGGAGGAGGAGGAGGGAGAAGAGGAGGAGGGAGAGCATGAAGGAGAAGAGAGAGAAGAGGGAGAAGAGGAGGAAAATGAGGAGGAAGATCAAGTGAGCTCGCCAGAAAGCGGGAGTATGGAGTGGAGGTGCAAAGAGTGCAAGAAACGCTTCGCTGAGAGAGAGGAGTACATCGACCACATGAAGAATGAACATGGCACGGTAGGTACTGTGTGTGTGTGTGTGTGTGTATATATATATATATGTATATGTATGTATGTATAATTTTTGTTTATTATTAGGGTTTATTTTTAAAACATTTATTCCATTTCAATTTACTAAGAAAATATATTTGTTTTGTATGATTTCAATACGACTTAAGCCCTTAGTTTGACCAAAAATACAAATAAAACTATAATACCATGAAATATTTAAATGTAAAAGATCTTTTGTGAAAATGTAACACGTAGTACATTTTTAAGGTTTTTTTTTTTTTTCATTATTTTGAAAATAATTTTTCATTATCTTTAAAAAAAAAAGTACAGCATTATCCTGTCATTGAAGTAAAACAATTGAAAATTCTTGTAATTAAATGTTTTTCTCCAATACATGTTGATCACAATTATTGTCATGAGTAAAATATGTCTGAAGTATATTCCCATTCATATTCACAATTTTGAGCACTCCAGGGTGATTATGGACATGAAATCATCCAGCCATGGTTTCTTGTTTTACAGAAATATATATAGGAGAGAAAACAAAATCCAAATTCCCTTAATCATCAACACAATGAGAAAAAACAAATAATATATTTATGATGTGCAGCAAAATATATTTGAGCTTCACCAATTAGTGAAGTGGCTTTAAAAGAAAAGAGCTAGAGCAGAGAAAATTACCACCATCAGGGAAATAATTAAGAATTTCCAATGCCTGGAAGAGGACGTGTCTATCATCCTAATAAATGGCAAGGAGTAGCGTTTGAGTGGCTAAAGACTCTTTAAGGATTGCAGAAGATAGTTGAGTCTCAGGGTCAAAAAACCTTAAAAAAATAGTTAAACAGCCCCTACATCAGCACATGTTGTTCAGAAGAGTTTAAGAAAAATTCTCCTCACTCCGCTGTCAGACAGGACTGGAACTACATGCTTCTATGATCAAAGGAAACAAAAAAAAGCAGCAATCACTCAAGATGGGTTCGGTGAACACAGGGAAAAGTACTCTGTGTACAATGAAATACGCTGTATTTTTGATGTTGTGGGCCTATATTTCTGCTGGAGGTCCCGGACATCTTGTTTAGACACATGGCATCATGGATTCTATCAAATACCAACAGATAAAAATCAATAATTCACTGACTCTGTTAGAAATCTTATAATGGGCCATGACTGGGTCTTCCATTGGGACAATAATCCAAAATAAACATAAGAATTAGTCACTGAGCACAAAATGAAGCTTTTGCCATGACTGTCCCAGTCCTCTGACCCGAACCCTGAGTGAGGTGAACTAAAGAGGAGAACCAACATAGAGCTGGTAATCTAGAGGATCTGGAGAGATTCTGCATGAAGGGGTGGACTCTTTTCTCTTATCAGGAGTTCTCCAAACTCTTCAGGCATTACAGGAGAAAACACAGAGCTGTTATCTTGGGAAAAGGACGTTGCAAAAATTGGGTGCCAATAATTGCACCATGCATTGAAGAAAAACATTTATTAGTTTTTCTCCAGATTTTCAATTGTTTTACTTCAATGATATTAGAATATTGTGGATTTTTTGAATGAAGGATCAAAAGGATAAACAATGCAGATTTAATTTCACAGTCACCTTTCATTCTGCATTTCAATTAATCTCAGTTAAATTATAGTTTGTTTATTTTGATTAGGTTACAAAATAATATAAATATAGCTAACTGACACAATAAAGCAGTAAAAACGGGATAATGTAATAACATGATTTTTAAAAATGTAAAAAAAAAGGTTTGCTTTTGCAAATTAACTATTCATACATTTGATTAATGATTATATATATATATATATATATATGCACACACATACATGTGCGTATAATTTTTTTTTTTTTTAAGCCAAAAGGCCCTTAATATGCCATGAGTGACAATATTTATATTATTATTATTACTACTATTGTTTATATTTTATTTGCTATAAATTATATATAATTATAAATTAAATAAATTTTGCATTTGTCTTTTTTTTTTCTTCTTCTAGTTAATGAAGAAGTTCCCCTGCAGACTGTGTGAACGCTCATTCAGTTCAGCCAACAGCCTTCGTCGACATGTCCGGATAATACATGAGGGTGTCAAGAGAGTCTTCCGCTGCCCGTGAGTCAAACATTTAACCACAAATTTATTTGAAGTTTTGTTTGTTTTTTCCCTAAAAATGATAACTCTTCATATATTGTCCATATATACTGCTCTCCTCAGGCACTGCTCAGAGGGCAAGCGTACATTCAGTAGCCGTCTGATTTTAGAGAAGCACATTCGGGTCAGACATGGCATCAGAGCTCGACCAGCAACAGACAGACCGGTCAGTGTGGACACTGCACCACTGTAGATTTCAAAGAGATATTTGTCATCCATATATTAATTTCATTTTCCTCTTCCAGAATGCTCCAAACACCAGAAAGCGCTCACTTCCGAGCGACGGAGCAGGCAGCTCGTCTGAGCTCGACAACGAAGGTGGGGCCCCGCCAGTGGCGGGCGGCACAGATACAGATGACGTCACAGGAGAAGACTCCTCAGGTCCCGCCAAAAGAACTCGAGCATCTGAAAACCGGCCACCCGAGCAAGAGGAAGACGACGGAACGTTCCGCTGCACACCCTGCGGCTTCACCACACAGGATTGGGAAGAGTTTCAGCGCCACATTCCCATCCACTGTGATGCGGAGAATGCACCTCAGCAGTGCCTGCAGTGTGGTGCCTGCTTCGCCTCGGCCGGCTCGCTCAGCCGCCACAAATTCATCACACACCGTTTACGCCAAGGTCAGCACGACAATCGGGGTGGAAATGCATCACCTGGCGCTTCGCCACAAGACGGCTCGCCGTCCTCACCTAAAGCGGGCGAGGAGGGGGAGGGAGGGGTCAGCTGCAGGGTGTGCGGTCGGCGCTTCGACAAGGCCTCGGACCTTAACACACACTTCCGCACGCATGGCATGGCCTTCATCACGGCACACAGGACCGACAAGCCCTTGTAGAACGAGTGAGATGGGACAAGATGAGGAAAAGCCATTGCAAAGTGGGTCGAAGCTTTGGACCATCTAAGACGAGTTTAGGATTATTACTTACTATTTGGAAAATTACACCTGTCATTACGATTGTAACGTGATCTGTCTTCCGAAACACAAAGATATTAAAGTTACTTCCCCTTTTCCTCCCTGTTTGTAACATCCCCAGCTTTTAAATGAATTTACATAAGGTCAAATTGTATCTGCTCAAAAACTACTTTACGTCGAGCAGCTGGGCGTCTGCATAAACAGCATTAAAGCAAAAAGGGTGCTAGTGAAGGGTTTTTTTTTTTTTAATAAAGGAAAACACTGACTTTTAAATGTAACAATATTGTACAGACATTGTAGTACTGATATTTATTTATATTGAAGCATTCATCGGTCTTTTGATAATTGTCGAACTTTAAGTGAGGTGAAAAAGTTTCATTTGTGCAAGGAGATATACAGCAGATGTGTATGAGGTCAAAGATGGATTGTAAAGTTTAAATAGTCAAAAAAAAGTGGTCAATATAAGTAAACATGGATACATTTCAGTCACATAAACACTTGAGCACATTTTATGTGTATAAATGCAGTACATGAGTTTGATATGGTTGTTGAATTTGGAAATGTGAATAAGTTCAGTCTTTGTATTTTTTTTCCTCCTTAGCTGAAAATCAATATTGAAGTACTACTAGTGAAAGTTTGCGTTCGGAGCCTGGTGTAATTCTTACGACTTCGTCTGAATCGGCATTGAGTTTGAAGGATTGCTTGTGTGTTTTATGATGAATTATGTACAAATATGAATGTCGTTTGTGTTTTTTTTTTCTTTGATAAGAGTCTTTTCTATCAGAATGTTCTGTGCTTGTCAAAAAACGCATTTCTTATAAATAATATTGTGATCGTGTGAATCATCTGTGTGAGTGTGACTTTCTATCCCTCCAGTAATATATGTATATGTCCCATACATAGTCTATAGACAGCCATCTTATTCTGTGATGACCTGCCTGTTTCACTGCCGTACATCTGTGTCAGTTCTCTTGCTCTTCTTTATAAATAAAACAGTAAATTGGTACGGTACAGATCACGGTGTCCTTGATGATTCATGTCCCAGTGCATGCAGGGAGCTCCAGCACTAGTAAAATGCTTAATATCTAAAGTTTAATATCTTTATCAGTATCATTAAATCCAATGCAATTCTGAAAGTCATGGCAGTGAAAATCCTTAGTCTAAGTAATGAATACCAATAAGATCACAGTTTCAGTTTCATAATTATTAGGATCTAATGAGCAACATATTTACCCATGATTTATTAAATTATGCTAATTAAACTGTTTTTTAAATGTTGAAAAATCATGTTTTTTATGACGTTATCATGGTTCTATTGTGTGAGCGGTTTTTAGTACTTATTTTTAATCTAATCAAAATAATCCAACTGGAGTTTAATTGAGATTAATACACAATTAAAAAAAATAATAATAATTTGAAGATTGTTAAAAACGGAATTGTTTTTGCAAAATATTTCTTTAAGTTTTGTGAACTAACCTGAATAAAGAAAATTTGACATTATTCTTCCTAATGTTAAAAAAAACAAATTGATATGAAGTCCCATCACTTCATTAGAGAATTCATTATATGACTTTTGCTTACAAAATCTAAATATAAAGTACTATATTCCCGTTCATTTTTAAGCAGTAATTCAACAATAGACAAGATCTGTCATGTATCGGTCATGTAGATGCTGTGCTATATTATTTTAAACAAATTTATTTGAAGATTCACAACTTGTAAAAGACCACTCCAGTTCATATACAACAAAGACAACTTTTTCATATTATTTATTTTAATATCATACACAATACTCCTTAAATTAAATGTATAAAGCATATAAATAACCATTTAAATTTTTCAAGTTCTTCTCATTTCAGCTGATGTCTGCTGAGGTTATGATAAAGATTCCATTTTCTTTAACGGTGTCATATTTTGGCTGCACGCCGTCCAGCTCCACAGTTTGCTGGAGCACAGCTGTCAGCTCTTCAGCATCCTCCGGCTCTGGCTCTGGATGATGAACTCCAATCAGCAGCTCATAGAGTAATGCACCCAGGAGAGCCCCCACACACGTTACAAACACTGGTACCCACCACCAGCCATGACCAGCCCTGACACAACAAAACCCCTCATGTTAGTGTCCAAAATGAGTTTTTTTTAACACATGCACAATTGTATAGTCCTGTTGTTCTTTACAGTAACATCGCAAAAAAAAATGTTATGTCTACGCTGGGGGGGTTGGGGTAAAAACTATTTTCACCCATAAATTACAATAAATTTCACAAATAATAATAATAAATTGTAAAACATTGTATTTGTTTTGTTTACTTTTAAAAAAAGAATAAAGCCCTTCAGTCTTATCCAACACCCTGCTGGATGTACATTATCCCTACATATACAAGCAAAAATAAGAAAATATTTCAATGCAAAATAAATTGACCAGAAGGCTTTGACCTAGTGTGTATGTTAGACTGACCTGAACACTTCATCTCCCCAGCCTGCAATGTAAGAGAAGAGTCTCGGGCCAAAGTCTCGAGCAGGGTTGATGGCATATCCACTGTTAGACCCCATAGAGATGCCGATCACCAGGACAGCTGCTCCTACCAGGACAGGCTCCAGACCAGCAGGAGCTGGTGTGTTACGAGGATCTCCCAACGCTAGAACGCACACTAGCAGAGCAGCTGTGCCAATAATCTGCAGGACAAGCTCAAGTTAATGCGGCTTGTCTACAGTTCACTTTAGACCAAACTAACAAACACATCATCTTAAAAAAATGTATTCTTTTTAAAGCCTTGGTAATTTTACATGACTTTGACAGAGTCTTTTGCATAAAAGTATGAATGTTATGAATGAATGTAATTAGCTTTGTGTCATGAGACGTCTTAGCATTTGCATGTATAATGCTGACCTGGTCCACCACTCCTCCCCATACGCTCAGGTAGTCTGCTGGATAAGTTGAGAAGATACCAGCGGTGGCAGTGTCACCACTAACAGTCAGATGGCCATCAGTGAAATCCATTATGGCATCTGTGAACAAACATGTTTGAATAGAAAAGCCTCTTCATTTGGATGTACTTATTTATACATTGCCAGTCAAAATTCAGCTCACCATTACCAAAAACTCAAGACCAATGATTATGAATTAATTCATAACATAATGTAAAATATAATATACTGGAAAATATAATTTATCCCTGTGATGGCAGAGCTGACTATTTAGCAGCTGTAAAATGTGGTAACACCTTAAAGAGCTATTTTTAACTGGCTATAAATACTAGTTTTGTTTATATAAATTAATGTATTTATGTTACAATTATTGTAAAAAATAATAGTTTTTAGTAAATGTATGGGTGATTCTAGAATTAAAGGTACATCTGGTGTCCAACAATTCTGTTACCGTCGAACTATGTTACCATAGAGTAACAGTGCGAACAACAGTGTAACAGAATTGACAGTTGTATTTCATAAGCCAGTGTGAGATCGGTAATAAGTTCTGTTTTCCTTTTGATGTTCTGGTAACAGAGTTGACGTTCTACGAAATAAAATAAAAAGTTTTCAGATACAAAAAATGTTCTCAGAGAGTGCACAGATACTTTTCAGTGCTTCAGATCTTATCAGTGAGTGAGAGTGACATCATTTCCTGTAACTTACACAATTCTG
>JAUMHR010000076.1:15262020-15287766 GCA_032361145.1 Enteromius fasciolatus
TTTTTTATCAATAGAAAGTTCAAAAGAACAGCATTTGAAATATAATTTTTTTGTAACAATGTAAACTTACTGTCACTTTTGAACATTTGAATGCTTGGTGAATAAACATATTAATTATTTAAATTATTGTGTGTTACATTCATTTATTTTTCCAGTTATAGTGTATTTTCATCACAATCTTGTACTTTGTAATTAAAGGTGTTCTTGATTTAATTTTTTTTATTAGTATTGGCAGTTCAATCCAATCAAATCACAGAGGAAGTGGTTGAGGATTCTGAACCTCCTGCCCGTAAAAGAAAAGTGGAAGTTTCGTCCAGTAATACAGAGACCGGTGAAACAGTGAGTGTAACTAGATGTAAAAAAAATTACTGTTGCACTTTATTTTAAGGTGTTCTTGTTACAGGTTTAATTATACAGTTATGCACTGAGTAAAGCAACTACCTGTACTTACTCTGACACCTTAAAGGGTTAGTTCACCCAAAAATGAAAATTCTGTCATCAAATTACTCACCCTTGTGTCGTTCCAAACCCATAAGACCTTCGTTCATCTTCAAAAAAACAAATGAAGATATTTTTGATGACCTCAGAGAAGGTCAGATGGCTCTCGGATGTCATCAAAAATATCTTCATTTGTGTTCCGAAGATGAACGAAGGTCTTATGGGTTTGGAACGACACAAGGGTGAGCATTAATGACAGAATTTTCATTTTTGGGTAAAATAAAGCGTTACCAAATGTACTAATGCATGTTGGATATACCTTGTATACCAAAACCTTCAGATGTTAAAAATCATCCGACCCCACCCCATCTTGATCTACTCTTTAATCTCCAGGAGCATCTCCAGTGGCAGTTACAGGAAGCTAACAGGAAAGCTCAATCCTATCGTCAGCAGTTGCTCCGTAAAGAGCAGGAAGCTGAGGAGTACCGCATGAAACTGGAAGCCATGGAAAACGGACAGAGCAACGGCACCATGGCCCTGGACCAGGAGCACGTCGTGTTTGTGCAGGAAGAGATCGGAATCGAAGAAACAACGGAGGGAGAAGAGGAAGTAGTCATGTTTTCAGAAGGTGGCGTAGTCATCAAAACAGAAGAGGTCGACTCTGCGGACGAGCAGATAACTTTAGTGGAAGCCACGGCGGGTCACACCGAAGTCATTTCTTAAAAGAAAGCCCAAGAATGCATTGGACTCGGTGCTCAAGCAACCAAAGAGTGCATCAGCACGGTTTTCCTTTGGTTCATTTCGACCATTTTGTTTTTGGCAGTAAAGTCCTTTTTTGTAATTTATTTCCTTGTTCTGTTCAGGTTAATGTTTCTTGCTTTAAATAAGAGTTCCTAAAGAAACAACCACAATGTGCATCATATGCACACACACACACACACACACACTCACTCGACCAGGGAAGATGATTCTTTCTGGGAGTCTGTATCTGTAGTGTCCTTAAGAAGTGGTCACCCCTGATTTGTCCTCGATGGGGTTTTTCAAAACAGCTGGAAAAGGTTCACTCAGGATGGAACTCTTAGTAAACTGTATGTTTTTGAGCTCCCTTAGAAATGTAGCTGCCTTATTCAGACAGTTTCATCGCTTTTGTAAATAAACAGTGAAACTTCGTCTCAGAATGCAGCAGCTTGATGTTCTATGCATTGGAAGTAAAATAATGCACCAATTTGAGGAATTTGATCTGTAGGCAATCTGTAGACAATTTTAAAGTCTTTAGGTCAATTGAAAGTGCCTTTGGTCATGATTGGTTTTCACTCATAAAGGATTCTATGTGAATTATTGCATATGTAGTATTTGTTTCAATAGGTATAAACATAATTCCTATTAATTGAACATTTAACTCGCATTCCTCGTGTAACTTGTATTTCTTTCTTTATGTATAATATGTTTAATTACTTTGAATCTTAAGTTGAGAGCTTTTGTGACAGTAAAAAGCTTTCACAAATGTAAAAAGTTTAAATCCAGTATCATGGTTATGTGTTTTATAATGCAAAATGTGACCTTTCTGAGTTACGGAAAAAAATGTTTTTTGAGATGCATAGTCATCGGACGTACTAATAACTGCAATACAGGGCAAGATCAGAAGTGATATCAATTTCAAAACAGAAAATTGTGGCAGTAAATGTTGGTCAACGACATAAATGATGCAACCTAGGCAGAAATGGTCAATTTTAAACAACTGAGATGCATAAACACCTCGCATAGGAATTATGTAATTATTTGTCATTTTATCCGTTCATAAAATTGATTTTTTTTTTTAGACATAACCATCCTCAGATTGTTAACATGAGCCACAGTAATATACTAGCACTGCAAGTTTATGGAGCTAAACTGGTGTAAATGCAAAATCTTGAGCTTAGTGTTTTCCCTCACTTGTGTTATGTGCTTAAGTGATGTATAAAGCTTTTGACTTATTTTTGATTAAAAATATTACAATGATCAATTCATGGCTTTTGCGTACATTTTGTTTCTCATGTCATATGCAACCCAGTAATGGAACATTCTGGACACAACAGCACTAAACAAAATTAAAGCTTGGGGTGAGTAAGATTACATTTAAAGTCTCTTCTCCTCACCAAGGCTGCATTTCTTTGATCAAAAGCAGTAACGCAGGAATTTTGTGTAATTTTATTACAATTAAACATGTTTCTATGTTCATGTATTTTAAAATGTAGGCCTAATATTGAAAAAGACACACAGTTATATAAAATTTTTATTCTTGCTAATTCTGAATAAGTACATTGACCAGAATTAAGAAATCAGTATACAAAGAAGCAAGAGAACCATCTATCAAAGTACAGAATGTAAATAAAAACGAAAAAGCTTTCAAAAAGGTCTTCACATTAGGGTTTAGGGGGGCATTGGTGCTCTCACTGGACCCCTCGGTGGTGCAGGAGGTCGTGGTGGCAAGGGAGGCCCTCTCTGAAAACCAAAGGGTGGGGGTCTGGGTGGGCCGGCACCATAACCTGGAGGTGGCATTGGCGGAGGAGGACCCCTCATACCTGGATGCATTGGTGGACCTGTAAAATAAGGCAGAAATTATTGTATTACGTCTATTTGACTTACGTTTAAAGCACAATGAGGCACTACTTCAAACACATACCCATTGGTGGACCGAACGGCCCTCTGGGAGGGACACCCATGGGTGGAGGAGGCATGCCGGGTGGAGGTGGTGCTCTTGATTGGGAAGATCCAGGTGGACCAGGTGGAGGAGGCACCATTCCTGGAGGTCCTGATGGAGGCATGGGCATAGGCGGCATTCCTGGTGGATTCATTCCTCCAGGAGGGAAGGGTGGTGGTCCCGGTGGGGGCCCCCCACCGCCACCCTGTGGTGCAGGAGTACCTGGTGCAGGAGGCATGCCCATACTGTGTGGCATCCCATGAGGCATTGTGCCAGGAGGAGGAACATGTGGGAAAGCACCAGGAGGTGGCATTCCTGTAAAAGAAAATTACAAACAATTTAGACACGAAAGACACTTACTTTATCAATTATAAGAAATACATATTTGGAAATATATTTGGGACCAAGATGCTAATATTCTAGAGTTGGTTCAAACTAAAAAATAACAATACATGAAATGTTCCAAACCCTCAAAAAACAGATTAAGATATTTTTAAGAAAATGAACGTGAATAAAACGCATAAAATTAGAGCCGTTTATTCCAAGTGTTTTCAGAATATGATCATTTTATATGATGAACAGATTTAATTTTGACTAAATAACAACTACACTGAATCAAATAGTCTGACTCAGATAGAAAAATGTTTCATTAAAAATGAACCATTTGGGTTTTAAATATGAACCAAAGTCTTATGGGTTTGGAATGACATGAGGGCGAGTAAACAATGACAGAAGTTTTGAACCACTATCCCTTTAACTAACCTGGAATAGGAATCCCTGCTCCAAGGGCGGTCATGACCGGTGTAGGAATGGAGGGAGGCGGAGGAGCATCTGCGAAAAGCTGATGGGGACGATCGGCCTGTGAAAGTGGATTCTGGGCGGCCAGGAGGCGCTCTGCAGCTGAGCCATGCCTCTCGCCCTTTGAGTCTTTCTTAAAGGCGTAAGAAACCGTGATGGGCCGATTACAGAGATACTGGCCATTCATGGCTTCAATAGCTGCATCGGAGGCATCAAAACTTGCAAAGTTGATGAACGCATAACCTTTCGAGTTGCCCGTGTCCGGATCTCGCATGATCTTCGGTGTCTGAAGGATCACGCCGAAAGCGCTGAAAGTGTCATAAAGCAGTTTCTCGTCAATCTCAGGGTCTAAGTTGCCAATGAAGATGTTGGCGCCGACGTCAAGGTTCTTGTTATGTGCCGAAGCCTTATTGACTCGTATGGGTTTGCCGTAGAGTTTGATCATGTTCATGATCTTTATGGCGTAGTCTGCATCCTCTTCGCTGAGGAACTCCACAAAGCCATAACCTGAAGAATGGAGGGAAATCTTAATTCAAAAGCACGCAAATGGCAGTTTTTTCCCCTCTCAAGGTATAAAGATAAGGTAACTCACCCTGGTGTTGTCCTGTTACTCTGTCTTTGGGCATGTGTGTGTTTACAACAGGACCAGCTTGCAGGAAAAGCTCCCATAACAAAGGTTCTGAGACCTTCTCATCAAGACCACCCACATAAACGGTGGCATCTGAGAAAAATAAATGAGAAAAATGAACACCAGATACAAAGATAAGGCACTTATAAAATAAAACACGCAACATTTTGCACTACTAATAGTATTTATATGTATATATTATATTTTATTAGTTTTATACACATAACTTAACCTAAAACTCAAAACTTTTCTTTGTTATTTGCTTTTAGCAAGCATATTTGATTGAATGGAAGTAAGTGGCTCGCGGCTAATCGAGAAGACATCGAAAGCTTAAATCTTCCCATAGTTCTACAATACTTTTCTTTTCGCAAATATAGAGCATAGAATTATCCATATAAGTGCATATTTAGGAAATTTACCTTGATTTCGTTCTGAAATCGGTCCCGCCGCCATGATGAACCCGGCATGTGTTCTGACGGAAGTGATTCGCTTTCCTCTGTAGCGATTCAATACAACACAACAGCGCTAGGCCAGCGCGGTGCTGCCGCCTACAGGACAGGAGGATGGACGTTATCGCCTTTTCGGCTGTTTAATTATGCTTCCCTTGCACTTTTTTGTTGTCCCATCACTTAATCTTTGTTTTTAATATTGCTAAAGCTCTTAAAATGGAGCCAGAGCAGCGCTATATTTGTGTTTCAGGACTTGTCTGGTCTGGACGCCTGTGGACACCTGTGGTACACACCACATTATTTATCGCAAACAGTCAAAAGTTAACCACTAAGCTGTATACCCAACAATAAGCCGTCACCAAACAATACTGACATGTAACTGCTGCATGATTTATCGGCTAATATGAAACAAACAGGTAAATTTGCATAAAAATAAAGTTAATTTGCGTTTTTATTGAAATAATACATCCCTGCTCATAAGCATATGAAGTTAAACCCTTTTATTGTATGTTTACATTAACTGAATGCAGGAGTTGTGAATGTGACAGGTTGATACAGGACAGCTGGTTTTGTGACTCAGCTGTGTGTCTTGTTTACAGACATACAAATCAGATACTTGTACTCCCGGACGGGGAAAGAGCTGTGATTTAACAGTTTTGTGTGAGAGTGTGAAGTCACTCCCATTGTGTGTCAGTAGTTCTACCTGTTTCACCTGCTCTCCCACCCCAACTGTCTCAAAGAAGAGTCTGGCCGTGTGGAATCTGCCTTTAGACCAGCACAAGAATGGATCGATAAAGCTTTTCAGAAACCTGAGCATCTGCTTTTCTCCTCCCAGTGGATTTGGAGCTAGAGTAACACGTAAGCACTACATGCAGACTGACACATTACTGCTAGGGTGAACATGGGGACAGATTTAGCCTACAACTTTGTCTTCAAAGGTAAGTTTGAATCACTTGATTAGAGATCAGATTTTTTATCTCAGTTTTTATAGCCTGAATGACAACAATGATAATCCTTAGCATATAAAAAAATAATTAAATTGGTTATTTGGTCTTGTCAGCCTCTTCTATCAATGCAATGAATTGTATTCATTTTGTGAATATTAAAAGTCAGTCAATTAAAGTGAGCTAAAAGGTTTTTGTCTTTTAGTGGTTTTAATTGGAGAATCAGGGGTTGGAAAGAGCAATCTACTGTCCAGATTTACCAAAAACGAGTTCAATCATGACAGCCGTACAACCATTGGAGTGGAATTCAGCACTCGCTCCATTAAGGTGGATAGTATTACCATCAAGGCCCAGATCTGGGACACTGCAGGTCTAGAGCGCTACAGGGCGATTACCTCGGCGTAAGTCACTCGTTTACTCATCTCAAAATATACATTATTTCATCCTAAGGGTATATCTGATCAATGCAGGTTCACATAAATCCTTGTTTAGGAGAAAGCCGGCTGTGGAATTTGTAACGATTGATTGAAGCATCACACCCAGAACCACTCCTTTTTCAGTCTGGGAAACAGTTTCAAAACTGACATGTACAGTTGCCCTAACAAGTATTTAGATTATTTTCTACTCTTTTGCTGGAGGATAAATCGTTTTAGTTTGAGATTTTATGTCACTGTAGTAACGTTCATACATTTTCAAATGCATGTTAATTTCCAAAATACTTTTTGAGAACTACACACACGGGATAGTTATATTGTAACTTATTATAATTATATATATAATTATTATAAATAAGTATAGTTAACACGAGAGCAAATTGTGAACTGGAATGAATTCCCAGCTAAAAGATGCTGCATCAAGACTACTATTTGGGTTTTGTAAGATTTTTCTCTCGAACAGTTTTTTTCCCAGTTTATTTAAATAACAATTATTTAAAATGTAATTTATCCTTTTCATCATAATTACTCCAGTCGTCGGTCATTTCTCATTATTATCATAAATACTGAAAACTATTTTGTGTAACATTGTGTAATTTTCTTCAGAATTCTTTATAAATAGAAAATAAAAAATAAACAATTCATTTGAAATCTATGTTATATTATAAATGTCTTTATCGCTTTTAATCAGTTTAATTCACACTTGCTGAATAAAAGCATTAACTACCTTTAAAAAAGTGTACTGTCTCCAGTCTTCTGAATAGTAGTGTGTGAAGATAATGCATTAAGATTTCTGATCACGAAAAAGGACCTTCTTCCTCATTGTGAAAGAAATAATGAATTGTGAAGTAGTTTGAGCCACTTCCTGTTTTTGCCTGTGTAATAATGAGTATTATGGCTCTTGCAGGTATTACAGAGGAGCCGTGGGTGCGCTGCTGGTTTATGACATCACCAAGCACCTGACGTATGAGAACGTGGAGCGATGGCTGAAGGAGCTGTATGACCACGCTGATCCTCATATAGTAGTCATGCTCGTGGGAAATAAAAGTGACCTGGGAAATGTACGCACCGTGCCAGCAGAGGAAGCGAAGGACTTTGCAGGTGTCAATGCATTTCATAACACTTTGTTTTAGACCTTTAAATCAGTTCATGAAGGTCCACTCTTCTGCAGGGTTTCACTCCAACCATAATTAAACAAGCCTGAACCAGCTAATCAAGGTCTTAGGATTACTAGAAGCTCTACGGGACAGTGGCCCTCCAGGACTGGAGTCTGACATGTGCCTTAGATGATGCTATTTATCTTTTTCTGTCTACTGCCAAGCACGAAAGATGACATTTAGGGGTTTTTTTTCCGCATGTACAAAGTTAGTTAAAGGGGTATAATGTTGTTTAGACATTCTCCAAAATATCTTCTTTTGTGCTCCAGCTAAGAAAGAAAGGTTTATAGTGATTTAAATAATTTGTGAATGAGCTTTCGCTTTGTTTTTTATTTTAATTCTCTTTTCTGGTTCATTTATTTAAAAAAACAGAGGCCAAAGGCTTACTTTTTATGGAGACATCTGCATTAGAGTCAACTAATGTCGAAACTGCCTTCCTTGAAGTTCTAACAGGTGAGTTTTCGTTTTACTTTAAGTCATCGATTAACTAATAAAGCTCAGCAAGATTTATAGGATTTAGGAAATTACATTTGTATGAATTTCATGTTTTTATCGTGCGTTTACCCAGGCTGCATTTAGCTGATTAAAAATATAGTAAAACCAATATTGTAACCCTTTTTTAAATTTGAATATATTTTGAAATGTTATGTATTCCAGTTTATTTATTTCCCAGTCTTAGATATTATTCTAATCTAAGTTGTTAATTATAGTTATTCAAAATTGTAGAATATTCCTTCTAGATTTAAATGCATAAAGGCAGTGTTCATTTATGTTTCTTTCATCAGCAATACACAAGAAAGTTGCTAGTAAAGAGGTCACCAGAGGCTCGATCAGCGCAGTGACTCTGGGTCAGACTCTGGGCCCCTCCAGCGAGTTTAATGAGGAGAGACGGTCCTGCTGTAAAAGCTCCTGAACAGATGAATAAGCATCAAGAACAAAACAAAGACATTTACCCGTGACACTGATCACGTCGTACCTGCATGGAGTCATTTCTTCATATTTGATCCCTCAGTGGATGTCATATCAGTGAGCAAAATGGGAGGGGACCAGCATTTTTTAGTATTGTTTTCATATTGTTTTGTGGCTTGTTTTTTACTTTTAAAAAATGTAAACAGTTGAAACTGATAATGTAAGATAAGATGTGCAATTATGACAAGACGTGAATTTAAATAACTTTGAATGAAACATATAAAGCTATTTATACGGTGTGAAATGAACAAAATTATATTTCAGTGCAGACTTCAGGTATATAAATCACAGATAAAAATATAAAGCACTCAATGTTTAAAGAAATTAAATAATATCTTGGACTGTACTCTGCTGCAGCTTGCAGAACTCATTATGTTAACTAAAACAGCAATATTTTAGTCTTAAGACCTTATTCAGGCATTAAAAAGGTGTTGTTTTAATAAATGTAAAGGATTTTATACAAGCTACAGCAATGTCTTCATTTTATCTATAAAAATATTCCTTAACATACAGATTTATGTTTTTCTTTTATTTGTATGCCATGTGGAATGTTACACATTCCATGTTAATGCAGTAATTATTCAGGCTCAGTCATTAAATCCATAACCACCATTTCAAAACTTAAATTAAATATTTATTTTAATTTGATACTTTTATAAATTTGTACCTAACTAATTAGAGTGATTCCTCTGAAACATTCTGTAACAATCCTTGGCAAAAATCCTTGACGCTGACTAATCAAGTCCATATCTACCCATTATGAGAACAGCAGAAAAGCATTCATAGTGGTAATTCAAACCCTGGTTATGATCCAGGGTTGTTCTTGTTTTTTTTATTTGGACACACAAAAATGAAGGGCTTAATGCTCAGTTCAACTGATAAACACAGTCAGTGCCTGGATATTGAGGCAGATTCAGTTGGTACTTCTGCTCAAGTGCACGAGGAACGAATCGCCCTCCGAGGAAGTGGTAGCGTCCTTTGAAGTGATTGGCTGCTTTCTTAGGGGCCGTGAGGGAGATGAGCATGTCAGGCTGAATCCCATCAGGACAGCCGTTCTCCACATCCCAACCTAATAAATTACATAATACAAATAATAAAGGATGCTTGTTGGCTCATAAACGCTCATCTAAAAGATCGAAAAATATATTTTCCTACTAAACCCTTTGAGTGTGACATCATAAGCATCAGTGATTATGCATGTGTGTTCTCACCTGAAGGTATGTCAACGCTAGCGATGGGCACGCTTATCTTCTTTAGCTGGGAGAGGATGTCACCAAACGGCTCTCGCACAGCACCCTTAAAACTGAATCCAAAGATGGCGTCCACCACCAAATTATACACTTCATCAATCACATCAGCCTAAAGACAGCATGATTGGGAAATACACATTACTATTATATCAAACACATAAACTGTTGATGATAAGGTTAGAGTTGTAAGAAAAATGACAAAACAAAAAAACATCTCTTATGGCCAATATGTTTAATACAAAAATACAGTAATAATATAGTAGTTGCAATAATAGTTGTACTGCTAATATTTTTGTTGGTGAATAGAAATTTAAATTAAATTAAATTTATTTTTTATTTAATGCATCCATTTTAAATAATCCTAAATAATAAATAACTAACTACATTGAAAAATCTGTCTGACTCCAAACTTTTAAACAGTAGAGTAAATATACTAAATATTTTACATAAAAGTAAAAATGAAATATGAAACATTAAATGGTCAGCTTGTTGTGCCTATCTTGAGCAGCTGGTACATTCATGGCATTTAGCGCATTACTTTATTATATATTAATGAGGAAAAGGAACCCATATGAGGGCTAAAAACATCTGGCCCCCCTACAGTGTGAAAGATGTGTTATTGACCGCTGCGGTTTGTGCAATACCTCAGGCATCTCTGTCAGGAAGGATATATCCATCTTCTCACACTGGGTGGTTAGGTTCTGGAACAGCTGTTTGCTGGGGCGCTTTGGGTACAATACAGAAGGCTCATATCCCTGGGAGATTCACATGCAATATGAATAAAATCAATACACCTTCATGAGATATAAAGTGTAATGAAGGAGTGGTTTATTTTTAGTATAAGATGAACTCACAAACAGTTTGAGATGTCTAGCACAAACCAACCCATCTCCTCCATTATTTCCCGGCCCACAGATCACCAAGACTCGAGGTGGACTCCTGAGCAGTGATTGTAGAGGATAGCCCTATGAAGCAAAAACTACTTTTGATATGTATAATGCACCACATAGAGTGAGCTGTATTTGATCCTTTCTGCATGTTGGTGGAGCGTCAGATGTACCTTCGACACAGCCGTGGCACAGCTCAGACCGGCCAGCTCCATTAACTGATCCACACTGAAGCTGTACTCGTTGAACAGCTCTTCGTCAATGTGTTGAGCCTCTTCTTGGCTATAAAAGAAAGATTAGATAAAAACAATGATGTTTGTGCTCATGCAACAATAGTAATACTAATAAATGCAGTGCATTTACTCTCACCCCAAGTACTTGATTGTATTGGCCATAGTGCAAGCCTGTCTGTGAGCGAGATCTTTACTGTAGATGTTGCTGGCAGCACGTGCACATGCTCCTGTATGGGTCAGGACAGAGCCTCCTCGTGATGTCACAAGAAGACCGATACCAAACAGGGCTCGAACTCCCAACATTCACCTGGCTAAAGCACCTGAACACAGAAACGCAATAAGAAAGTTGTCAAAAAATGATGGTTGGTGTTCTGCTTACATAGAGAGAAACAATAATAATCTGCTGCCCATATTTTCTGGAATCCAGAATGTTGCTGAATGTGTAATACATTTTTTTGGGTGTAACGATTAAATAATAAATGATAAAACTATATATATATATATATATATATATATATAATATTAATTATTTATGTTTTTAAATAAATATGCAATATATAACTAATGCATAACTCAACTCGTGAAAATTAATAATGAGAAAAAATTATATTACACATTATAACTCTATATTTTATAACAATTTAACATGCTACCATCAGGTAAAAAAAACTATTACGGGTTGAATCAAATGATATAGATATAAAAAGCTGAAGAAATCAATACCTGTTAGCAATATTAAGGTCAAACGCTCTGTAACTTTCGTTGACACCAAGAAAGGCTCAAGACACCGCAAGGTTGGCAAAATAAAAACAGAACAAAAAACAATCCAGTTAAAGTACTGTAAACAGACAGCACACTTGAAGCCCTCTGCTGTAGAAACCCAGTATATAAACAATATCCGGGTTCGTGAACTTGAGTCGCCTTTCATAATAAAAGTCTGGCTTCTATGCACGTTTGTTAAAATTATCTAAATCAAATAAAAATGTAAAAAGTAAATACACAAGTAAGTAAGTAAATAGAACAACAACATAACAATTACTATTATTCATTCTTATAATATTTGCTTATTATTAGAGTGTTTCTTCTCTTTGCAGGACATAAACAGCGTGAATGCACATATACAAAAATAAGGAATCGTTAAAATTATTCCTTTCCTTTTCTGTGAATGTGTCCTTTAGCCTTCACATCACATCCCGTCCGTATGCTCAGACCAGGTCTCATGTATTGGTTGGATCCACGCCCCTTTAGCTCAGGTAGGGATGGTATGTTCCGCTTGTTTAATAGCGCTCTCGGAACGCTAATGCTGGGATAGTGTGAATGATATTCTGTGGCTGGTGTGATCATAAACACTGCATAATATTAAATATTCACCGGATATGCTGATGCATTACCTGGCTTGAGGTAAGCGCTAATTAATTCCAAATGATTGTTATGTTGTTTAATATAAGAGTAAATTATTGAATATGGATTTTAAAAAAATAGGGAAAATACACTGGATTTCTATAAAAGGAAATTTAACTTGAACCTGACTTTTTATAAGGACGCCACAAAGAAAAGTACAACCGTTTAAGAAATAGTGGACTTTTTTTCGTGGCGTTTTGAATGACAGGAGCGACCTTTTGAGGGTGCCCGAAATGTTTGACAATATGTTGTTTTCTGTTATAACTGCAGTTTACTTTTATTTCAATGCATTGCAGTTAATGTATCGTTTATTATACGAGTGTTAATTTTTTAGGATAATATAATTTAAGGAACCCAAAGAGGAAGCTCAAATCTTTTATTTATTTATTGTTTGTTTGTGTATAATTTCATTGAGGACCGTCTTTGTGCAAGACTGGAGCTGATATCTGCACTGATTCAGTATTCAATTTCCAGTTAGAGCTCACTATTAGTGGAAAAAAGTCACTTATTTAAAAGAACACGTTTGCAGTTGAATAACCAAGATTTTTTTCTTTTTCTGTATCAAAAAAGTAATCATGCAAGTTTAAATCTAATATAACCTTGAGTCTTACATGGTATGAATAACCCTGATGAAATTCCTTCAAGTACCTTAGAGTGTGTAAATATGATGCTACGTGAATAGGGTAATCATTCAATACAATGGTGCATATCAAAGTACTAGTATTACCAACTGATACAATCAAAATGCTATTTGATTTAAAGTGTGTCATAATGATATTCTTTCATTAAGCAGTAGTTTTGATGCAAGCTCGGTGTAATTGAAACTCAGAGATGCTGTATCACGGTTGGTATGTCCTCATTGATCAATCTCCGAGCAGCAGGGCTTTTACATCCAGGCGGACACTCATGGAAGGCTGCCATGGAAAAACCCAGTGAATTATAATGTCTACTCATAGCTGAGGTCTATAAATTACCAAAGAGTTGACGGCCTGTTTGCCTGGCTCAGACACAGGCTTTAAAGACCCAGCCATTAAAAAGACTGAAGAGCATCCCGCACAGAGCAATGGCTATGTACTCACGAACTGAAGTGGCACTGTAATATCAATCTATTGATGAACGCTGGGTGCATGTTTCGCTGTAAATTAGCCTTGTTACATAAAGATGCTCATTGTGTTTCCATGGTCATGCACTTCAATAATGTCTTTGTGTTTTCCAGCAAGAGCTTTTAGTGAATCGTGCTTGTCTCTTAGGATGCCATAGTAGATTTTAATGCAGACCAGATACTCAAGGTTTTTCAAACATGCTTTTGTGTAAAAGACTGGGGAAGAAAATCATGTTATTTGTGGATGGATGTAATTGTTGTCTTGGTAAATGTATTCTGGCTGGTGTAGATTGGGGATCTTTGTCGCTGTCCAGTGCTGAAGTTGAATCCCCATTTTAGACTAGAGAAGTGTGGTATTATTCTGACAGATTTGTTTTTGATAGAATTATCCATAGAATTAAAATAACATAACATGTATAATCAAAAGAGTTAAAACATTATGTCTATTCAGCCTGGCAAACAACTATTAGTAGGTTTTTTACCATTTAGAAAGTGCCCTTCATAAATAGCTGCATGTGAGCTGATACATGCACATTAGTAAACTGAAGAACATTTTATGCTAAAAAGGGTCATACTTCTACATGGCTGGAAAAATTAATTGTTATCTCAAAAGTATTCCAGACTTAAAATATATATATTTTTGTATTATCAGTGTTAAAATAAAAGGTCACAGTTTATATTAAGTGGCCTTAACTTTGTACTTACATAAGGTCAATATTGTAATTATAAATGTAATTACAGATGTAACTACATATAAGTATTTTTAAAAATATAAGTACAATGTTAAATAAATTAATTGTGAATATACTTCTGTAATAAATATTGAAACTGCTACACTCCCAGAAAAAAAACCCAGCATAGTGTCTTAAATAACTGACCAAAGTGACAGATTTATAATCCGTCTTTGTCTACACTGTAGGGTGTAGGGGATAATGTTTTTTTCATTCATGAGTTATGGTAATTGTTATACATAGAATAATTGGCTCCATCAAGCCTCTGTAAGTAATGACTGTTTGTTATTCTCTCCCAGAGGCCACGTCCCCTCAATCTAGTGTGCTGAACTTTGGTAGTTCCCTGCTGTTGTGTGATATATGGACCAGATGTTTATTAATGAGGCTCATTAGTGACTAGAAATTAGGTGCTTACCTTGTATATACCTTGTCAAGTCACGTTTATACCGTCATCCAAGCAGCTTAACAGAAATGAACATTGAAGTGAAGTCATTTCATAAGGGATGAATTTTGCAACAATGATTTCTGTTGTAAAGCAGCTCCACAGATCACAGTTGCCATTAGTTCGGTGTTGATTCAATTTAGTTCAATAACAGTCTCAGTGTTGCAAAGTTTATCAGTTATGAAACATATTGTAACACTCATACATGGACAAGTGAGGCAAGGTAAGTGAATTCAAAGCAGATTTATTCATAACAGAAAGTTTCAGTCAAACTTTAACAAGGAGAGGATAAACAATAAATCATAAACTGGTAAGCTGCTTTGTAATGAATGGATATAGTTCCTTTAAGGGCGATCTCTTGATCACTTTAACACAGGTTCCTGTCCTGGCACTGTTCGCAGTTTTCATGAAGCACAGGAGCGGTGGCTATGGAGAGTGCAAACTCTGGATAACTTTGCTAGGCAGTGACTGAGGAAGACAGGTAGGTAACAAGGTAAGTATAGCAGTGTGGTATTCTGACGTGAGGTGTGCGATCCCCCGATTGCCTAGAAATGGCTGAGGTGGCAGGTGAGTAGGCGGGGTAAGTATCAGCGTCCTTCAATGAAACAAATGATCTCCTGATCGTAAAGGTGCACGCCAGCACACTGTAAACAGGCAAGTAACCAGGTCAGTACTCAAATAATTCTCTGAGGGAGATTTATCACATTGAGTTAGAATTATTTTCGTCCTTGAAGAGTCCCTTAGAACGTCCTGGTGCTCGGTGCGGGTAAGTGCTGTGGGTTAAAAGTCTTGACATGGCTTAATCACAATTATAACAGGAACATTCCACTCAAATAGGTGAGATAAGAGGTGTGTAAGGAGTGTTACCTCGTGCTCATAACCCCCCTCTCCAGGAGTGTCTCCTGACGCTCTAGGTAGGTGGCTACGTTGACCGCGCCCCCTGGGAGCAGAATGATTTCTTAAGTTAATGATGGATCTAATACGTCGTCCTTGTCCACCCAGCACCTCTCCTCTGGTCCGTAACCCTCCCAGTCAATCATGTACTGGACCCAGCCGCCCCGCCTTTGGGAATCCAAGATCTCCCGGACCTGGTAGATGGTTTCTGTGGTGTCGATTTCTGGTGGCTGGGGAGGTTCCTGTTCTGGATTGGGAAGAAATACAGATTCAGTGTGAGATTTTAATAGTAAGACATGAAATGTGGAATTGATGCGATAGCGGGTGGTAATTGAAGCTCGTAGGTCACCTCATTTACTTGATGCACTATGAGAAATGGGCCAATGTATCGTGGACTTAGCTTTTTACATTGAGCTGAATGTCTTTGGTGGACAACCAAACCTTTTCTCCAGGTTAGTAGGTTGGAGGATCTGACCTACGAGTATCCACTCAGGTCTTGTGTCTGCGGATAGCACGCTACAGATGGATGTGGGCAGGGTTCTAAACTTGTTCACTAGTGCGAAACCAGTAGTCAACCAAAGGTACTAGAGAGGGTTCCTCAGACCATGGGAATAAGGGAGGTTGGTATCCTAAGAAACACTGAAATGGCGTTGGTGGAGGGGATTTTTGGGCATATTCCGCCCAGGGCAGGTATTGATACCACTCCTCTTGATGGTCATGACAATAAGTAAGTAGGTAACGGCTAATCTCCTGAATCTTTCGTTCCGTTTGACCATTGGTCTATGGGTGATAGCCAGAGGATAAACTGACGGTAACTCCTAGTAGATGGAAGAACTCTCGCCATACTCGTGACGTAAACTGGGGACCTCTATCTGAGACAATATCCTCAGGCAATCCAAAGTGTCTAAAAACATGGTGAAATAGTGCTTTGGCGGTATCTAGTGCGTTATACCTGGTAATGGTAGTAGTTTGCATCCCTTGGAGAATCGATCTACTACAATCTACTAGGATGGTAGTGTGTCCCTCAGAAGGAGGTAAGTCCGTAGCAAAGTCGATTCTCAGGTGAGACCAAAGACGTTGAGGAAGAGGCAAGGGCTGTAGTTTGCCAGCTGGTAAGCGTCGTGGAGTGTTTGTTATTGCACAAATAAAGCGCTCCTGGATATAGCGTTTAACGTCCTGTCACATGTGAGGTGCGGATTCCATCATGGTGGCTTGACGGATTTGATCCTCTAAATTCCACACTATGGGGGCTATCAAGACTGTGGAAGGAAGAATTGGAAGATAGTTTCAGTGGTATGATCAGGGTCGTGTAGCCGTGACAGGGCATCAGCCTTGATATTTTTGCTGTCTGGACGGTAAGTTATCTTAAAGGAGAAACGGGTAAAAAATAAGACCCACCTAGCCTGACGGGGATTTAGACATTTGGCCTCTCGGAGGTACTGGAGATTCTTGTGGTCCATTATGACCTCAAACCGGTGTTTTGCCCCCTTTATCCAATGGCGCCATTCTTCCAGGTCTAGTTTTATGGCTAGCAGTTCTCGATTTCCCACGTCATAGTTCTGTTTGGCTGTAGACAATTTTAAGTAAGCACAATGTAGTACCTGTGGTGAACCATGATATTGGGATAGGGTGGCGACCACACTGAGAGGTGCTGCGTCATCTTCCACTACAAATGGTAGGTCAGGGTCAGGATGACTGAGTATCGGGGCAGTGCAAAATGCTCGCTTGAGTTGTACGAAAGCAGTTTCCGCTTCGGAAACACTGCCAATAGCGCTGGCTCATTCCAGCCACTAGTTAACATTAGTGTGCGAAAATGAAAGATATATTCATGAATACTGGACTTGCCTTGTCGTAGTCGTAATAGTTCGGTACATAGACGGACGAGTAGGTATGTCCAAATACCTCACGGAAATTTGTCAATGAAGATAAGTGAGTACTCTCACTGGCCCACAGCGCTTCGGCCCACTGCAATGCTCTCCCGGTGAGAAATGTTGTAATAAAAGCTATTTTGCCCCAGTCTGTGGGAAAGTGGTGAGGTTGCATTTCCACATATTAAGGACAAGATACATTTTCACTGGAGTACTGGGGAGGATGACAAACTGGGCTGACAGGAATCCGAATTTCCTCCAAAGCCAGTAATACTGCTTGTAAGTCGCTTGGCTCACCGCGGTCATCGTTGTCCATGTTGAGCTTGTGTCTTTATGGGGCTCGGTTTGAAGGGCTGAGCATCTGTAATGCTCATACATGGACAAGTGAGGCAAGGTTAGTGAATTCAAAGCAGATTTATTTATAACAGAAAGTTTCAGTCAAACTTTAACAAGGAGCGGATAAACAATAAATCATAAACTGGTATGCTGCTTTGAAATGAACAGTCACAATCATAACTGGAACATTCCACTCAAATAGGTGAGATAAGAGGTGTGTAAGGAGTGCAACCACGTGCTCAGCCGTCTACACTCTGGTTTGGGCAGCATATATGCAGCAGACTTGATTAAGCTCAGGTGAGTGCAATTAAAAGTCTGGTGACTGAGAACGAGTGTAGACGGCTGCGTTGCGATCAGTATCCAGCACAGGCGTGACAATCATAATAGAAATGCATGCATTAAAAATACAGTGATGTTTTTTTTATATGCATCAGCCTGAAATCCTCAGTGTTTAGCCATGGTCATGGGCAATTTGATTATAGTGCACTGGTTCTGTTTTTATCTCATTCGCAACAATTACCCTTGTCATTTTGTGCTTTGGCTCACTGTAATGAAACCAGATGGCCAGAAGGTCATCCTCAATTAAGGAAAATCCATTTCCATTCATAAAGCTATCCATTATCGTCTTCAGTTAATGTCCCCGTTTCTTTTCATCAATATTAAGACCAGAAGCCATTCTAATCTTGCTGTCCTTTGTGTACAGTCTCCTGCTTTTATACTTTCCCAATCCCATCTTACAGAGATTAAACATGCCTCCTTTAGCTTGATGTATTAAAATCTTGGATATGCCAATGATTTTTACCTACGCTTTTTGGTTGAGGCAGGTTGACGGTTAGGCTAGCAGAATAGCAGAAGGTTTGCCTAAGTCTTACACAGGCCGTATTCATACATTATTAATACACTCTGTTTAGACGTGCAGCCCTAGTTGACATATGTCTTATCTTCCACTGATCCTATTAGCTAACAAAGATTTTGACAGGCACAAGAAATTTTGGGACCCTAGCTAGTACATGGCTGAAATAATATTGCAAATATTTGAATAATATTAAAATATTTAATATCATCTATTTAAATCAAGAGAGAGAGATGAAAAACAGGAATTACAGGCATAAGCATTTTAATACCCTTCAGGGCAGATCTATTAAAGTTGATTCTTGTTTTCTCATTGACAGTATAATTGAGTTAGCACAAAGTTAGCTCTAATGTTATTAGCCAATGTGGACAACACTCAATAAAGGTTACATATTTGCATCAGTGGTTCCACTGTGAAACTTTAACATCTATGAAAATACATGCACAAGGGGTTCATAGTGCAAAAGCGTTTGTTAAAATGCTCTTTAGATAATTTTTGTTATATATCAATATGTTCCCTGAACGGTTCGTGGTTTCTTCTATTTATCTATTCTAAAACCCAATATTGGAACATTTGTTTTTGAAAGCGAATCTTCATTTACATGTCTTCACCAGCACTTTGGTTGAATTATATATAACCCTAGACTGTAGACAGGAAATCTACAAGCTAATTCCTTGGTAAACACCATCTGGTTGGTAATTAGTGGACAGAAAACAAACGAAAGTACCGAGCTTCCTCAGATTTTGCTCAAGACTGTTGGATTGTGACTGTCAGCTGTAATTTGCTCAGCCTTACAGGTCACACACCCCTTACAGAGATGAGGTTATTGATTCTTGGATTTTTTTTTTTAAACCTGATACCATGAGATGGTGATTGAGCCTCACCCTGTAACCATACTCTCCTCCTACAGGTCCACTCCATAGAGCTGGCCTATCGCTGTCATTGTGTCACCCATCCAGCACGGGATAACAAGGACCCAGAATGTTCAGCACAAAGAGGTCAGTATACAATAGTGGTTTACGGTGCTTTTACATGAGTTGTTGTTGTTTGTTTATCTCTGTTATCAGTGTGCTTTTTGGGTCATGGCTATCACTGCAGATACCGTACTTGATGTTAAATATAGTTGTGCAGCATGACAAATCTGAAAATTGTCTAGTTTTGCATTGCATTTGCAAATTGATTTGTACATGACATCTACAAACTGCAGCAATATTAATATAAAAATATGAATAATATCTATGAATAATAATATTATAATAATATAATTCATCGTTTATGCATTTAGTTAAACACTGCACCCCCAAAACGCTCTCAAAAAAGCTTTAATGTACACACAACCTAAAATCAAAGATGATTTAATGGCTAGTGGTCTTGCTTGATGCATGGACCAAAACAACAATATAGATACTTATATATAAAATAAGCATCATAAAATGATAGACTGAAGATAAATCGGTGTGACTGCATGACACTGGATGTAAATGCACCATGCCTAAGGCACACACACAAGCAGATCACGCTAAGAGATGGTGAAGTACAAGTCAGTGCAGGACGCTGACTTTTCTAAAAGTAAACTTTGTGATGAGAATCAAACTCTGTCAGCAACCCTCAAGAGATAAGAGGGCATTATCATTTAAATAGCACAGACCCCAGGTAAAAGTAGTCCTGATTTCTAATAAATGCAGACTGTTCTCGAGGTATTGCTGAAACATAAGTGGGGCTGTTGAATTTTTTTGCTTTAGCCCTGTGATGCATCATTAGAAGTTTCAAGCGTAAAAATCTCAAGAGGATTACATAATCCTCTCTAACTCCTAACACAAACCTCATCCCCCCATCCCATCCCATTCCACCACACAGCTGTCATCCCGCCTGATGGATGCCATAATCTGGATTCCTCCGTTTGCACTTTCCAATCCAGTTTTCTGGGGGGTGAAATATTGTCCTCAAGGCGTCCAGATGTGCTCTAATGGTCAGCCCAATTGCATTAAAAAGGACTGACTCCTTTTCTGTTTTATTGATGACTGCTTTTTGGGATTGTTAAAGGGCCTGTTTTATTTATATATTATACTTTTTATTTTCTTTGTGCCAGTCAAAACGCATTCATGCCTTTACGAGCAGCATTTCAGGATGTTTGGAAGGGAGTCTGAGGTCCTTTGAGATTCAGAGTTATTTTTAACTGCAGCAGTACCAGGCTGTTATCTCCGCAAGAAACTCTGATGAGTTGCTTGGAAAAAGACTATAATTCACTTTTATAGATTCCTGTTGATTGCTTGAAAAAGTCAAAAGGGCGATTTTTGACGAGAATAGCCTGAAACAAGGTTTTAAGGCAGTATTATTAGGAGAGCGGTTCTCCTAATGGCAGTATAATCAAGCCTCGTCTCTGGATTTGTCCCCGCTAATGGAGTAACTACGCAAGTACATGACGTAAGGCTAGAAAAGAAAGGTATTGGTTTACAGATTTATTAGTCCAGGTGAACAAGGATCGCAGTGACAGGTTTAACTAATCACTAATCTAAATCAAGATGAGAGCTGTTTCAGCTTTACCTGATTAACTGAAGGTATAGTGTCTGTTTAGAACAGAACAAACCCATCTGTTACTGCAATATTTGGTTACTGGTGTTTAGTTCGGATAAAAATAACCGTTAGCAACAGAAAACATACTAGAGTGTTGAGGATTTAATGTAATAATCATTATATATTTTTATTCATATTAAAAGCACATCCTTAAATATTTTTTACATTTAAACACATTATTTAATGCGTTATTACAGACGACTGAACCTGAGAAAGAATGATACCAATGCCCCAGAAGACCTTGGATGTGGACTTCATGAGACTCAGAATTGGATTTTATGAAATTGCGAGTTTATTTCTCACAATTCTGAGAAAAAAGTCACAATTTGGACTATATAACTGAAAATTATTATTATTTTTATTAGTATTATGTGACACCGAAGAATGATGCAAATTCAACACAGGTATAAATAGCATTTCAAAATAATCAAATAGAAATCTTTTTTTTTTTTTTTTTCCAATTTCTCCCCAAAATGTCAAAATATGACAGTTTTTACTATATTTTGGATCAAATGCATTATTTGTGAGCATAAGAGGCTCTGAAGAGGTGTGGTAGGAGCGATGCTATGTATACTCTGCAGATACAGTGTTGTAAGATGAAAGTCATTTCTTGCGGGATAAATGAAACATGCAGTCCCATCTGAATTATGCAAGAGAAAAAGTCTTTTAGGAAGGCAATAGGGGATTTTTTGATGTGAAGCCTGTAGTGCATATCCTATAAACATCCATTCTCAGTTTTTGGCTGTGCAGAGGCACCTAACCACAGCAGTTAACAATGAGAGCTCGGCTAATTCAGAGGGGCTGTTCCATACCAGCACTTCCTACAGAAAGTTTTAAAGGCCTCCCGAAAGCAAAAGACTAGTTTTCTAGAGGAGCGTTCAGTATAGTGGAAGAAAACCCAGAGGTTCTTAAAATAAGTGTGTAAAGGTGAAGTTTAATTTCCTTAGTGTCATGTGTGAAAAATGGCTATGACTGAGAAATTGCCTTTAGTCCCTCCTTAATTGGTAACAAATCTTTTTATTTCTGGAGGGATTCATCCTCTACGATAGTCGTTTGTAGAGTTATACCATCTCCCACCTTGCTTAATTTAGTTTGACTTGTCTGTCTTCTGCAGAGAGGCAGGAAACTTTGTAATAACGAGAGTGTCTACCTATAAGAGCGTGAAGGAACACCAAGTACTTTTCTTAGAGAGGATTATGCAGCCTGTACTACAAACTCAAGTGCTTGCGTAATAAGCCTGCACAGAGACTGATGTTTCAAGAGTGACAGGGGGGGCAATTTATAGTCATATTAAAATTGGCTTGGCATTGCAGAGAAACTTATGCAAATAATATGCACTTGATTGCAGCATCTTAAATAAGTTAAATCTCCAGAGAAATCTACTGATTTGAATACACTCTGAAAAGGACATGTATTTTAAAACTGAAGGGCGCATGTATAATAATCTGAATTGTATTGACTGGTTGGACGAAAAAACCTCTAAGAAAAACTGATTGGAGTGTCTCTCGGCTTTTAGAAATGCTGCATATCTTTCTTTTTGCCTTGTTAAATTCTGCTTTTTGTCTGATGATATTTTTTGTGATGATTGCAAAATGGGCCAACATAAAACTAAATTAGAATTTCAACTAGAAGAATTAAAGATTGTTTAGCTTCTCAAATTACTTTGTAATTTTATGCCAAATGAAAAATGCATTTTCAATCTGCTTTTGTACCTTTATTTCTGAGAGTGAGATTACAGGAAAAGGCATGGAAATTCATTGGTGAAAAGATACAAGCCCTGAAACGATCCTTTTACTGAACCTCATTTTATATTATTTTCATGCAGTATAGCCGTGCACTTTCTGCATTGCCTTTGAAAGTTTACTTTCACTGACAGGATCTTAGTTTGTTTTCCCCTGCTGAATGTGAACCTATCAGAACAGATCTCATCACTTCTATTTTTTACTACAGCAGTATTCAGCCACATTAAAAAGGCTAAAGGCTAGAATATACTACACGAACAGATTTATAAAGCACTAGGCATCATACACTTACCAACTCTGTAAATAGTGACAAGGGAAAACTGGGGATTATACACCAGCAGACTTTAAGGTTGTTCTGTTCACAACAAACTCACACATAAACGTGCACCTTGTTGATAGGAGACACGCGACAAATGAAAACAAATGTGTTCTAAAATCGACTGAAAATATCAAACACGTTTGATAACCTCAGACTGAATAGAATCAAAGCCTGAGGCTAAAAAATCTGTGACCATCACACACTACCTGATTTTCTGTGGAATCTGTCAGCTTTAATCTGCAGACTGGCTCTGATTTTCCTCAACTAGCATTAACTTGTTCAGCCCGTAAAATCAGGGCAAAAAATGGCATTGTGTATTCCAGGCTTAAGTTAAAGGCCTAGTCATGATAAATGTGTATCTAAAATTGCCCATTGCACATGGGAAAAAAAAAAAAAGTCAAGTAAAGCCAAGTCATGCAGATGAATTTGCTGCTTTCGGTGGCAGTCTCTCTATTTATGGCAGTGCTCCAGTGAGGTTATCTTATTTGTTGCAGAAATATTTATTTCTACTGCTATTTCTACTGCATTCCCGTGGCTTGTGAAAACTGACGTCTTCCCAGTAGTCTTTTTCTTTTTTTTTAGTGTTTGTTTTTGTACAACATATTCAACGTTGACCCAGTTCCAGACTTTGATGTCACAATCTCGGTTCGACAAAGGCACAGAATGTGAATATTTAATATTCCCTAATGTTATCATCAGGCCTGTGCAATTACAAGCTCACTGCTGGGTTTAACAATTTCATTACAAAGACGTACATCTACTTTGCATCTGTTGTCTGTTGTTGATGTTGTATTGCGTTGGTAAATGCCAGAGAGGGCACTGCTATGCACAAACTTTTCTTTCTGAGTTAGTTTTTTCCCTTTTTAAAGGGAAAAATGTTTAAAACCTTGATATTTGTTGATAGGCTCTTACCTTCTACTTGCGTTTCCGTGAAGTTATAATTAGACATTTAGGTGATATATAAATCAGAATAGTTATAGGTAGATTAAGGTTCGTTAATATTTTACTGTCTAATAAGATCAGCACCCATAGGGTATCGATCTAACACCTGCTGCTGTTATGTAATATTTAAGAAGTTTTTGCCAGCAGGACTTTGAGCAGCTTAAAATCGGTCATAATCTCTATTAATGCTAACGTTAAACATGTTCCATGCCATATTGGCATGGTAATATGTCCATGCCAGACATATTATGAATGATAACTGGTAGTTTTACATGTGTATATGTGTGTATAACATTCCAACTTGACTCACTTACAACCTACCATGTTTTATTCAATATTAAAATCTTTAATATGTGTTTTGTGCTTATTTATACATTTTCTTGTTATGCAGGTATGCATATGTATGTACATTAAAGGGTTAGTTCACCCAAAAATGAAAATTCTGTCATTAATTACTCACCCTTGTGTCGTTCCAAACCCATAAGACCTTTGTTCATCTGTAAGCGTATGCTTTCCTCTTGGCATAAACAGCTGCAGATTACGCACACGTTAAAGTGTGCGTATGTGGTGCGTTAAGATACTCTCTAAAATGGCAGAAGACGTAAGTCACGGTAGAAGAGTAAATTATGTTATTTTTGGTTTATTTGCGCAAAAAAGTATTCTCGTAGCATCGCAAAAGTGAAGTTGATCTACTGATGTCACATGGACTGTTTTACCAATGATTTTCTACGTTTCTGGACATGGGATCATTTTAATTGGATTGCTGTGTATGGAGGGTCAGATGGCTCTGATATCATCAAAAATATCTTAATTTGTGTTCCGAAGATGAATAGGAGGTTTTATGGGTTTGGAGCAACATGAAGGTGAGTAATTAATGCCAAAATCTTTGGGTGAACTAACCCTTTAAGCTTGTATGTAGATATTGTAGTGGATTTTCTCTTGATTTTATTGTTTTTGATGTTTTGTAGATGAGCAGTCCGTTCTACTTGATGAAACATATTTTACCCACCACTTTAATCAGCTAATTTACACATGGCATGGTAATGGTTGGCTGTTGGCATTGATAAAGGTCTACAGAGAGTATGTGCTTTGAAAAATCAATGCAAACCCAAATCTCCTCACATTGGGTTGCATTTGCAGGACAAATATGCGTGAATGTGACTAAAAACCCGTGAGGATTGTTGCTCGATCAATGCAACAATTTACATGCAAGAAGTGTTTGCAAGAAGCAATTTACTCAGATTTGTTTTAGGAATGAGACCCTAGGAATGAGTATGTTTTACAAGAAAATTCCTTTTTTCTTCTTCAGAATTTCTGGTTAATTGCTTACTGTTTCTTTGCAATGGAAACACTTAATTTTAGGATCTCTTAGTTGCTTATTAGCATGTATATTACTAGAATATTATAGTTTATTAGCAGTAATTAAGCACATGTTAATGCCTTATTCTACATCCCTAATCCTACTCATTACCTAAACTACTACCTTACTAACTAATAAGCAGCAAATGAAGAACATATTGGAGGAAACAGGGCCGTGCAGAGATGTTTAACTGGGCGGGTGCTCAAAGTTAAAATAGAGGGCAAATAGCAGGCTAAACAACAGTATTACGTATTCATGACAAACTTAATATGACCGCTCCTCTACACACCTCTCTCCATGACGGTAACGGTTACA